>VXBP01005323.1:196734-210014 GCA_013400115.1 Rhinopomastus cyanomelas | reverse complement strand
CCCGCTCCTCCGCCCCACCTGTGCCCGGGGGTGTCACCCGCTCCTCCGCCCCACCTGTGCCCGGGGAGGATGTTACGAGCCAGCCGCCGCCCCGCGGGTCTCCAGCGCCCGGCTCTGCGCCTCCCTCCCCGCCGAGGGCGCAGTTAGACTGGGCGCTGCTCCCTGCGGGGGGACCCTGCTGGGGGCACCAAGTGTCCAGGTCGAGCGCTGGGAGGCAGGAGCCGTGAGTCCCAACAGCACAGCGCCGGGGTTCGGTCTGCAGGAGGTGCTGAGCAGCCGCTGGCTGGACCGGAGGGTCCTAAAAGCCTCTTCCCGGCTGGCTGATGCCACGATTTTCCTTCAGCCCTGAGGTGAGAAGAGGGACTTGTGGCTTGAAGAGATGTCCCCACCGGACACCACTCTTGGGGTGATGAATCCAACCCAAGGAATTTGGAAAGGGCTTCCTCACACAGTGAGAGAAGAGCTCCGTGGGCTGGGCTTCCTTAGGGTTAGGGTTAGGGTTGGAGAGTTTTGGGGCTTTCCAACCTCCTTGGATGGGGGACTGGATGTTGTCCTCAGTTCCTGTGTCAGTTGGTGACCAGCTCTCCTCTCAGACCCTCAGGGATGTCACCGTGATGAGGCTTCACCTTGAGTGTTTGGGTCAGGTTTGGGCTCCTCAACACCAGCAGGACATTGAGGGGCTGGAGCAGGGCCAGAGAAGGTCAATGGAACTGGGGAAGGGTCTGGAAAACAAACCCTTGTGAGGAGCAGCTGAGGGAGCTGGCGCTGGGGAAGAGTCTGGAGAGAAGGAGGCTGAGGGGAGACCTCACTGCCTACAGCTCCCTGACAGGAGGGTGCAGAGAGCTGGGGGCTGGTCTCTTCTCCCCAGGAACAAGGGACAGGACAAGAGGAAATGGCCTCAGGCTGCCCCTGGCAAGGGTGAGGTTGGCTCTGAGGAGAAACTTCTCCCTGGAAAGGGCCCCCAGTCCTTGGCACAGGCTGCCCAGGGAGGAGGCTGAATGGCCACCCCTGGCTGTGTTTCCCTGGAGATCTGGAGCTGAGGGCCAGGGTTTGGGGGTGGGATGGGCCAGCTGGGGTCGGGGTTGGACTGGATGACCTCAAAGGTCTCCTCCACCCTGCCTCATCCTGAGATTCCATTATTATAGCCTCTTGAAACTACTGAAGGGGTTGGGTTGAAGGGACCTTCCAAGCCCATCCAGCTCCTGAGCGGGGCCGTCCCCAACCAGAGCAGGTTGCTCCAAGCCCCGAGGTCCAACCTGACCTGGGATGGTGCCAGCAGTGGAGCTAGAAATAAACAGTTATGGGGCTTTCATAGATCTGGAGGCAAAGGATCCCACAGGAGCTGTTGTCTGCAGGCTGAGTCACTCCAGCTCGGAGCAGCCTCCACGCAGAGGCAGCTGGGGATGTCTCAGGCTCAGCAACACACCCACAGCTCAAGAAGAAGAGGAAGATTTTGACTCTGAAGTAAATGACAACAAACCCAGCAGAGTGGAGCTCAGCAGCACCAACCCCCCCAGCCAGGGCCCTGTTCTGCCCCCCAACCAAGCCTGTGGGGTGGTTTAGGATTTGCAGGTATCTGCGGTCACGGCACGAAACCAGACATCCCAGAGCTCAGGGTGGGCACAGGATGGGTCGATGCTGCAGCATCATCGCTGCTCCAGGGACCTAGAAAGTCATGAGGGTGCTACTGGGCAGAAGATACTGGTTGTCCTGGCCAAGCTGGAGGTGCCTGGTGCCAGGGAAGGAGCCGGTGCCAGGGAACACAGGTGGGCACTGAAGCTCAGCCCACTGGCACGGCAGCTCCTGGGGGGGTCCCAGCCAACAGACTCCTGGATGGTCCCCCAGAGCAGGAGCTGGCAGCACCCAGGGCTTCCCATTCAGAGGGTGGATCTGGGTGACTCTGGGCCTCTCCATGGGGCTGGGCAGAGCCAGCAGCTCCTGCACAGCAGTGAGAGAGGCAGGGGCAGCCTGGGAGCCAACTCCAACTCCAGCTTCTCCTTCCAGTCCTAAAGTGGCACCTTGTTTTTGGGTCGCTCAGACCTTGAATCTGCTTCAAGCAGGAGGATTTTAAGCTCTGATTCTATGATTCCACAACCTACCAGCCCCATGTGGATGGCTCAAGGGCATCTCCAATGGTTTTGGGTGCCTCTGCGTGAGAGCAGAGCCTTGACGAGGTCTCCATCTCAATTCCACCTTCACAAACCCACCCACTCCAGCACCACCAGCAGAACAAACCTCTCCTTCACCCATCTGAGGAACAAGTGGGTCAACCTGAGGATCCAAACCAGGGATGAGCTGGTCAGGGCTGTGAATGCTGGGGGCAGCCTTGGCCACGGTGACCAGGACACAGTGGAGGTGAGGACCGTGGGAGACAGACCTGGTCTCCTTGGGCGCTCGGGAAGGGGAGCACAGATGGGGCAAGCGACGGGGTAGAGGTAGGACGGGCACTGTGGTGGCCACCAAACCTCATCCCCAAGCACGAGAGATGGTGATGTGTCTGGCCTTAGAGCACCCGCAGCACCAACCCTTGCTGAGAAGAGCCCATCAAGGTTAGGGACCCCTCAGAGATGCCTCTGGTGATCGCACGTGGAGCTGGAGGCATTCCAGGCTCTCCACCCTCCATGATTCCCTGGTCCCACACCCGGCTCTGAAGGGCCGTGACTCTGCAGCCTCTGCTATCGAGTTAACTTGGCGTCATCGAGAAACTTGATCAGCAATGATTTTCCTCTTGTGCCTACAGAGCCGATAGCATCGCGCCCGGCTCCCCCAGAGCACCCCCAGAGACAGCTGGGAACACCAGCTCCAGCTGCGGAGCGGCCCCTCGAACGGGACCTTGGGCTCAGTCCTTGGCCACCCACCTTGCGATGGGCAAGCCCTCCTCGCGTGGGATCAAGTGTCCCTGACAATCCCCCTGCAGAACCAGAGCGACGGGATCCTGCGGGAGCGCGAGAGCGGAGCCGGGACCCGCTGCCCCGAGGGCCTCCGTGCCCTTTCCACCGCCATCGATCCGCGTGGAGCCGCCGCCGCGCCGGGCAGGGTCAGATGTCCTGGCGGATCCTGCTTCTCCTGGGCGATGCCGGGGGGCAGCAAGGGCTCCTCTTCTTCCTTCGCCCTTTCTTTTTGGTTGCTTGCCATTTGGCTGTTCTATTTTCCCTTTCCCTTTTTCCTCATCTTTCTCTTTTCCTCTGCATTTTTAATTCCTTATTTCCTTTCTCTCTTCCTCCTCTTTTTCTTTTCCTTTAGATTTTTAATTCCTTATTTTGCTTTTCTATTTTCTTTCCCTCCTCCTCTTCCTCTTCTTTTTCATTTCCTTTTCCTCTTCCTCTTTTTTGTTTCTTCTTCCTCTTCATTTCATTTTCCTTTTCTTCTTCCTCTTCTTTCATTTCCTCTTCATTTTCCTCTTCCTCTTCATTTCATTTTCCCCTTCTTCTTCCTCTTCCTTTCCCCCTTCCCCTTCCTCTTCTCCTTCCCCTTCTCTTTCATTTCCTCTTCCTCTTCCCCTTCTCTTTCGTTTCCCCTTCCTCTTCTTTTTCTTTCCCTTTATATTTGCAATTCTTTTTTTTCTTTCCTTTCTCTTTCCCACTTCCTCTTCTTCATCATCCCTGGAGGTGCTGAGGGGCTGCCTGGCTGTGGCCCTGAGCGCCCTGGGGTGGCCCCTGGGGTGCTGCTGGGTGCTGGGCTGGGCTGGCTGAGCTCGGGGAGCTGCTCCAGCCTCAGGCACTCTGGGGGTCTCTGACAAATGACCCTTCACCAACCCAGCTCAGGTTGGACCTTGGGGCTCTGACCAACCTGCTCTGCTTGGAGATGTCCCTCCTAATGGTCTGGATGACCTTGGAAGGTTTCTCCAACCCAAATGCTTCCATGACTCCATGAAACTGCTTCCAAACCAAGTACAGCTGATGGGAAATGGGTGAGGAAGGACCATAACTGGACAGTTCTGTCCCACCTGCCATGTCACAGCACTCACCCACCAGCTCTTCGCATGGGGTGATATGGCTCCAGCTTTTAGGGGACCCTCAGCACTCGGGGGATCCTCTAATAGGGAAACATCACCTTCTTGGGGCTGTTGAGTTTGAGGAAGAGGAGGCTGAGGGGAGCCCTCACTGCTCTCCACAGCTCTCTGAGAGGACCCTGCAGAGATGCTGGTGCTGGCTCTGCTCACAGGTCATCAGTGACAGAAGGAGAGGGAAGGGCTTCCAGTTCCACCAGGGGAGGGTCAGACTGGCCATCAGGAGGAGATTCTTCCTGGAGAGAGTGGCCAGGGACTGGGCTGGGCTGCCCAGGGTGGGGGGCGAGTCTTCATCCCTGGTGGGTTTAAAAGTCTCTGAGATGTGCTGTTGGGGGATCTGGTTTAGGGGTGACCTTGTAGAGTCGAGTTGATGGTTGGACTGGATGGTCCTGGGGGTCTCTTCCAACCTGAGTGATTCTGTGGTTCTATGACTCCCCGGCATCTCCACAGCCAGAGACGGGCTCTCACTGCACCAGCCGAGTCGCTCAGCTGGAAAAGGCCTTGAAGAGCATCGAGCCCGACCGTTAGCCCAGCACAGATCCCACGGGTCTCCAAGAAGGGGGCTCCAAACAAGCCCGAGGAGGCACCTGGGAACCGGTAGCCATCGCTCGGCTCCCTGGGAGGCTGTGGTAGCCGGGTTGGGGAGCAAGCTGCAGCAGCGAATGTCCCCGAGTCAATGACTCACTAGCTGAGCAATTAAGGTCCCGCGGGGCGTAACGGGACGTTAGCCAGCGGGTCGGGGAGATTTATGCTCCTGACGTGGGTGAAATGTTAAGCTAATAGCTCACGGAGCTGCTGCACCTTGGGTTCCCTTTCCCACTGCTGGAGGAGCTTTCACGCTCGGCTGGGGGGTAGTTGTGAGAGCGACTGGGGTCCCCTTCTCGGGGAAGAGGAAGGGATTTAGGATCATGGACTGGTTTGGGTTGAAGGGACCTTTCAAGTCCATCCAGTCTGACCCCCCTGCAGTGGGCAGGGACAGCCCCAGCCAGAGCAGGTTGCTGCGAGCCCCAGGAGCCAACCTGACCTGGGATGGGGCTTCTCTCACCTCTCTGGGCAACCTGGGCGAGGGTCTCCCACCCCGCTCAGGATCAAGAAGCTCTTCCTTCTCTCCAGCCTGGATGTCCCTCTGTTAGTTTAACCCATCGCCCCGTCTCCTGTCCCTGGAGATCTTGACGAGGGTGCTGTCCCTAGTCCCTGGAGGATCCAACCTCCCACCAGCCTCGTGAGGAAGCTGGTGATGGCACAAGACTTCGCAAACCGCCCCCTCCTCAGGACCTCATTCAGTCTGAGCCCCAAGCACGTTCTGGCTGCACTGCTGGTGCTGAGGCTTCATCACCAGGCAGGGGAAGAGGAGGAGAAGCAGCGAAGACGGTGGCTGTTCTGCCCTGGTGAGACCTCACCTGCAGTCCTGTGGCCAATTCTGGAGCCCCCAGGACAAGAAGGATGTGGAGCTGTTGGAGCGAGGCCAGAGGAGGCCACCAGGATGATCAGAGGGCTGGAGCCCCTCTGCTCTGGGCACAGGCTGAGGGAGCTGGGGCTGGTCAGCCTGAAGAGAAGGTGGCTCTTGGGGGGACCTCATGGCCACCTTCCTAACCCCTGAAAGGGGCTGTCAGAAGGCTGGGGAGGGCTGTTCCCAGGGAAAGATAGGACCAGGGGTCCTGGTTTGGATCTGGAAGAGGACAGAGAGAGGCTGGACAGGAGGAGAAAGGTCTGGGATCTGAGGGTGGGGGATCCCTGGAACAGGCTGCCCAGAGAGAGGGGTGGAGATCCCATCCCTGGAGCCCTTCAAGGTCAGGCTGGCTGGGGCTCTGGGCAACCTGGGCTGGTGAGAACTGGCCCTGCTTGTTGTAGGGGGGGTTGGACGGGCTGCCCTTTGGAGGTCCCTCCCGACCCAGCCCCCCCGTGGTCCTACAAAACCTCCTGCATCAGCAAACAAGGTTTGCAAACCCGGTTCTGCACCGTCTCCTCTCCTCACCTCCTCCCCTGCAGCAGCAGCTGCGGCAGCTCCGCCGCCCCTCAGCGGGTCTGCTCACTGCCCGGAACGACCTGCCCGCCCGAGCCGGGCTCCTCTCTGCCCGCTCCCACCCCCGTCAGCCCTCACGGGCAGCCCCACGCAAACACCCTTTTCTTTCAGGAAGAACCCAGCACAAAGGCTCCGGGGCCGAGAAATAAAGGACCCAGCTCCGTTATCGTCACCGCTGAGCAAACAGCTCCCAGCGAGCAGACGGTCCTTTCCCCTGGGGCTCCCGCTGGGGGTGAAGCCGGGGGAATGGAACCAAGAAATCCAGGAGTTAGGAACTTTTTGGGGGTTTTGATCCAAAATCTGCCAGCAAAGGATCTGGAGGGTGATGTCCCTCGGGCTAAGGTCTGCTCAGCAGCTCAGGGATAGGGTAGAGCTCCATCGGTGTCCATCTAGCGATGGTTCCTGGTGCCAGGCTCCGGCCTGGTGACCAATGAGGTGACTGTTGTCTCAGCCCTGAGATAACAGGTGAAGGAACATCCTGAAATGAAGCTGTGGGACAGCAGAAGGAATCAGCAGCAGGAGGTGGTTTAAGAGTTGTGATGCTCCTCAGCTGAGCTCTGCCCAGTCTCTGCCTGGTGGGCAGTTCAGAGGAAGCATCTCCATGAGAAACCAGTAGCAACAAAGAGGCTGAAGACCCAAGGAACGAAGGGGCTGAAGACCCAAGGAATGAAGAGGCTGAAGACCCAAATCCACATGTCCATGAATCCCACCACCTTCAGCTTCTCTTGAGCCTCTTGGGCAAAACTCTTCCACCAGGGTGAGAAGTGCTGCAGCCCTTGGTGCTGCTCTCCAGACCACATCCCCATCCCTCCGGCAGCACTCAGCACCTCCTTCCCCAGCCGGAGCAGGAACCCTGCCCCATGGGGCAGAAGAGGCGGACAACACGTTCCCGGATCTGCCTGGTCCTCACCCCGTATACGATGGGGTTGAGCATTGGCGGCACCACGACGTAGAGGTTGGCCAGGAGGATGTGGACGTGACTGGGGATGTTGTGTCCGAAGCGATGCGTGAGGAAGGAGAAGAAGGCAGGGACATAGAACATGAGGATCACGCAGAGGTGAGAGCCGCACGTGCTCAGGGTCTTGAGCCGAGCCTCGGGGGACGGGAGCCGGAAGACCGCCCTGAGGATCAGGACGTAGGAGACGGCGACGAGCACGACGTCCAGGCCGGAGGACAGCAGCGCCGTCGTCAGCCCGTACCACACGTTGGCCTTGATGTCGGCGCAGGCCAGGCGGGCGATGCCCATGTGCTCGCAGTACGTGTGGGGCATCACGTTGTGGCCGCAGTAGGGCAGCCGCTTCAGCAGGAAGATGGGTGGGAACATGATGCAGAAGCCCCGGACGACGGCGGCTGCGGCCATCTTCCCGATCACCGAGGGGGTCAGGACGGACGAGTAGCGCAGCGGGTCGCAGACGGCCACGTAGCGGTCGAAGGCCATGGCCAGCAGGACGGACGACTCCACAATGAAGCTGAAGTGGGTGAAGAACATCTGGGTGATGCAGGCGTCGAAGGAAATCTCCCTGGCGCTGAACCAGAAGATCGCCAGCATCTTGGGCACCGTCGCCGTGGAGAGCATGAGGTCGGCCACGGCCAGCATGGCCAGGAAGAGGTACATGGGCTCGTGGAGGCTCCGGTCTGTGGCGATGACGAAGAGGAGGACGGAGTTGCTGAACACGGCAGTGAGGTACATCAGGCAGAAGGGCACCGAGATCCAGATCTGGGACTCCTCCATGCCCGGGATGCCCGTCAGGACAAAGGTGATGGGATCGAAGCTGCTGTCATTGAGCTCCTGCATGGCACCTCGGTGCCCGGGCTCACCCGGCTCCACCTTGGGTGAGAGAAGGGACCAAGAACTCATGGTGAGGCTGGTGTTGGCCTGTGACCACCCACAAGGCAGAGCACACAGAGCTCTGTTGGCAGCTCCTGTCCTACCTGAGTCACTTGTGGAGGCCTCAGGGCCAACCTCAACCTCCCCTGGAGCAACTAGAGGCCATTTCCTCTCAGAAGTTCTCCAGACTCTTGTCTGGCCACACTCCAGCCCCTCAATGTCCTTCTGAGGCTCAAACGTGACCCCAGTACTTGAGGTGAGAGCCCTCCCAAGTGCCCAGTCCAGGGGGGCAAACCTTCCCTTATCCCACTGGCCACCCCAGTGCTGACCCAAGCCAGGAAGCCTCCTCTTAGTCACCTGGGCACTCTTTAGTTCATCTGCAGTGGCTGATGACCCACCTTCCTAAAGTGGAGACCTGTTTGGGTTCCTAAAGTGGAGACCTGTTTGGGTTCCTAAGCGTCTCCATTGAATCTCCTCATCCTCCGCAAACCCAAAGCATCAGTCAATGTAGAGAAGACCTTCAGCTCCTCACAAATACCCACCCCGCTGCCTCCTCCACTTCTAAAGCCACAGAACCCAGAGGAGGTGAATCAGGACAGGCTGGTCTCTAACTGTCCATTAACACTCGAGGGGTGATGATCCCGGTGACCACAGATGGTTTGCAGAGAGGTTCAGGATGACTATACACCCCCTTTGCTTAGTGACGAGGAAATACCTTCCCCTCGCGTGTTGCTTGAAGGTCTTTTCCAACCTAACCGATTCTAAGCATCCTGACCACAACTACCTCATTCCACCCCCCCAAACGCTGTCCCTGAGCTCCAGATCTCCACGAGCTAGAAACACATCGAGGGAAGGAGATCCACCGCCGCGACCGCCCCTGGACAAGATAAACCGACTCACCGAAGGGGAACGAGGCGCCTCAGCCCCAGCGGTGCGGGGGCAGAGCCGCTGGCGGGGAGCACGGACCCCTGCCTGCGCTGCTGAGGGCTGGTGGGATCAGTCCTTCCCCAGCCCGTGGACCTGTCGAGGTTTTAATTGCCAGCACATTAAAGATTAACAGCACTTAACGCTCCCAGGTGAGCCGAGACATTTCCTGCTTCGCGGCACCTGCGTCGCAGGTGGGGTTGCTCTCAGGACAGAGGGGTTGGAAGGGAGCTCTGGAGAACATCTGGATGCAGCAGGTTGGAGGAGACCTTCAGACTCATCCAGCCCAATGCTGACCCCGGCCATCTCATCCCACCCCCTGAGCTGGCCCTGAGCTCCAGATCTCCCCGACTGGGAAACGCAGCCAGGGGTGGCCATTCAGCCCCCCCCCAGGCAGCCTGTGCCAAGGTCCTTCCCAGGGAGGACTTCCCCGCTTTGCTGTCCTCAGCCCCATCTTGCTAGCTCCTGGCTTTGAGGTTCCTCTTTGCCAGCCATCTCTCACATCCAGCAGATCCTTAACTGGAGGCCAGACACAGAGAGAGGAACCTTTGTGCTGCTGGAGGGTGCTGGAGGGGCTGGAGCGATGGGTTGAGGTCAATGGGCTGCGGGTCACCACAGCCAAGGGCTGGGTCCTGCCCTGGGGTTACCCCAACCACTTGCACTGCTCCAGGCTGGGGGATTGATAGAACCAGGTGGAGATGGGGAACAGGAGGTCTCCCCCAGCAGCCCCACAACCCACAGCCCCATCCCTACCAGAGGGAACCAGGTGGAGCCAAGGAACAGAGTCCCCTCGATCCTTCTCCAGGCACCTCCCAGCCGCAGGGCCTCAGCTGGAGCGGGGATGCATTTAATCTTGGAGTCTTTTCTCCGGGAAGGAGAAGGCGGCGGCTCAGAACACGGTGCTCAGAGCACCCCGAGGTCAAGGGGACACAGATGTGGAGGGGGAGCCACCGTCACCGGCTGGTGCTCAAGAGCTGCTATTTCTGCTGCCACATCCGAGACTCGCAGAACAGGTTGGGTTCAAGGGACCCCCCTCCACCAAGCAGGGCCAGCACTCCCCAGACCAGGTTGCCCAGAGCCCCAGCCAGCCTGACCTTGAAGGTCTCCAGCCCCTCTCTG
Source organism: Rhinopomastus cyanomelas (assembly GCA_013400115.1). NCBI lineage: Eukaryota > Metazoa > Chordata > Aves > Bucerotiformes > Rhinopomastidae > Rhinopomastus > Rhinopomastus cyanomelas. The sequence continues at coordinate 200,111 of VXBP01005323.1, read as the reverse complement.
GGCAGCCAGGGATCCCCCACCCTCAGGTTCTAGACCTTTTCCCTCCTGTCCAGCCTCCCTCTGCCTTTTTCCAGCTTCAAACCAGGACCCCTCGTCCTATCGCTCCCTGCCCCAGGGAACAGACTTCTCCAGCCCCCTGACAGGAGGTTGGAAGGTCACTATAAGGTTCCCCTCCAGAGCCTTTTCCTCTTCAGGCTGAACAGCCTCAACTTCTCCTGCTCAGCTGCAACAGGGTCATAGAACCACTCAGACTGGAAGGGACCCTTGAGATCATCAAGGGCAACCAGCAACCCTCTGGCCACAGCCCCTGAACGGGTTGGGTTGGAAGGGACCTGATGCTGAGGGTGGGGAGAGCCTGGTCCAGGTTGCCCAGAGAGGTGGGAGAAGCCCCATCCCTGGCACCATCCCAACTCAGGTTGGACTGTAGAGCTCTGAGCACCCCGCTCTGGTTGGAGCTCTGAGCACCCTGCTCTGGTTGGAGATCATGGAACCATGGAATCACCAGCTGCTTTGGCACAGTGGGACCTTTTGGGCTCCTCCAGCCCAAGCCCGTGCCGTGAGCAGAGACATCTCAAGGAGCCATGAAGGGTTTGGGATGAAGGAACCTTCAGTCCTCATCCAGACCATCCCCTGGTGAGGAGCAGCGACGGCCCCACCCCAGATTGTGATGGGGGATCTTGTGGGGCAGAAGGAGCAGCGGTGGGGTTCTGTGACTACGGGATTGTGAGGTTCTGGGTTGTGGGGTTTTGGGGTTCAGGGATTATGAGGTTCCTTGGTTCAGGTATTATGGGGTTCTGGGATGAAGAGGCTCAGGGATTCTGGGGTTCTGGGCCATGACCAACCCCAGAACTATCAAGTGACACTTCCATGGCACCAGGGCTGGGGACCTCCTCCCTGCGCTGGGGGAACTGCAGTGCGGAGCGGCTGGGAATCGATCCCAAGATGGATCCGAGGAGCCGTCGACCTTGAGAAGCTGGAAGCAGCGAGGGAGCCGACGGACTGTGTCCTGGCACAGAGGTAATTAATGGAATTGCCTCGGAGCTGGCCTCGGGACCCATCCTGGACCATCGGCTCTGCAGGAGGCTGCCGGTGCCAGGCGACTCCCTGCACTGGGAACGTGGTCATGGCAAGAGCTCCTGGCCCTGGACACCACCGGGGCGAGGAGCGGCTGCCAGGAGAGGGGACGCTCCATCGCTGTGACCTTCTCAGCAGGGTGGGGAGGAGGTCAAAGGATAAAAAGCCCCAAACCCAGGTCTCAGAAGCATGGGGCTGGGTTGAAGATTGAACCACGGATTGGGTTGACCCATGGATTGGTTTGCTCTGGGCAACCTGGTCTCGTGAGTGATGTCCCTGCTTGTTGTAGGGGGGTTGGACTGGATGTTCTTTGGATGCCCCTTCCAACCCTGTGATTCTGAGATGAAACCCCCTCCCAGCCCATCATGCAGCCCCAGCTGGACGATACTTCTGGTAAATAAAGCAGGAACGCCATTTGCCGGTGGCTCAGGTGCTCCTGTCCTGCTGCCTTTGTGCAGAGGATCATCTGGAGAACGATCCCTCTCCGCATGGAACCAGCACATCAACTTTTACATCTGCCAGGCTTCAACATCTCCATCAGTCATGAGGAGAGGAGGGACTTGGGGTCTTCCTGAGGCCCCGATACTGGTCTTGAGGCTGAGAAACAAGAACCTAGATGGGAAATGCCCATGCTTTCCAACGTCTGAACCTGGGTGTCTCTACCTGCTCAGGGCACTCCATGAGCCACAGACCTTTGGAGATGGGCTGGAGCTGACTGGGTTGGGGCCTTCAGCTGTGCTTTAGGCTTGGACTACTTGGCCAAGCCTCAGTGCTTAAGCTACGTTCATGCAGTTATCATTAACTTCACCCGTGACAACCTGTGACCTCCCCACTAACCCCTCACGGACTTTGTTATTCCCTGGTGGTGGTGACACCCTGGCCCAGGTTGGTCTGAGAGGTGGGAGAAGCCCCATCCCTGGCACCATCTCAGCTCACGTTGGATCTTGGGGCTCTGAGCAACCTGCTCTGGGTGGGGTTGTCTGTGCTTAGGGGCTGGAGGAGCTTTGAAAGGTCCCTCCAACCCAAATGATGCCGGAGGTTATGAACCAAGAGCTCAAGTTTCTGGTTTCTTCCATTTCTAAGAGCTTCAAGGCTTCCCGGAGGAACCCAACACTGGTCATTACTGGTTTCCTCAGCGCAACCTCTGAAGCAACAGGGACTCGGCCCATTTCCGAGTTGATGGTATCTTTCGGGGCCAGAAACTACCCAGAGGAAACCCCTCCCTGTTCCGCAATTTCCTCCTTCCACCCAGCCTGGTTCTCCAGTCGCTTCCTCCTGAGGGACACCAGCAGCAGGACTGGGACTGGAGGGGAACCACCCAGCAGCAGGCCAAGGCCCTTGGAGGCTCCTCGCATCCCGCATTTTAACTGATCATCGAGTCGATCGCTCCGTTTATAGCTAAAACAAGGCTCCGTCACTTTAAGTTTCATTTCTTTTTAATTCTAAAGTAACGTCGTCTCATTTTATTTAGAACTAATCAAGGCAGGAAGCAACGTCATCACCCCGCGACCGCACGGCCCTAGAGGCCTCGTCACCACCCCGCGCCGCCCCGGTCGCCGCGTTTACGTCACTTCCGCCCCTCCGTGGCCCTTAAGAGGCCCCGTAGGCAGCCGCGCGGCCTTTTCTTCCAAGATGGCGGACACGCAGGTTAGGGGCTGAGGGTGGGGAAGGGCCTGGAGTCCCCCCTGAGACCCCCCCCCGGGCGGGGGTAAAGGGCCTCAGGGGGCAGATGCGGGTGGGGGAGAGGGAGCAGAGGCAAAAGGGTAGTGGGGGAGGGAAATGGAGTAGGGAGATTGGGGGGGATGGGGAAACTCGGGGGGAAAAAGAAGGCCTCCAGTGGGCTCTCATTCTCTTGAGACTGGGGGGCGTTTTAGGGGAGGTTGTAGGATACCAGAGCCTGGGATTCAGTTTCCAGGGTTTAAGGGGTGGGTTTTGAGACTGGAGGGTCCACTTTCCACCGCCCTTTAACGCCATTGTTTGTGTCTCCCCCGTCCCACAGACGGAGCGGGCGTACCAGAAGCAGCCCACCATCTTCCAGAACAAGAAGAGGGTGTTACTGGGAGAGGGGGGCAAAGAGAAGCTACCCCGGTACTACCGCAACATCGGCCTGGGCTTCAAAACCCCAAAGGAGGTAATGGGGCCGGGGCTGAGCAGCCCCCTAAATCAACTTTCAGAGGGGGCTCTCTGGGCCCTGAAAGTCCCAGTACGGGAAAAGGGGGGGGGACAATAGGGGAGAATGTAGAGAGGAGATGGGGGAGAGGGAGGGAGTAAAAGGGGGGGGAATGGGAGAGAGGGTAGGGGAC
>VXBP01005323.1:127209-143096 GCA_013400115.1 Rhinopomastus cyanomelas | reverse complement strand
GAGGACCTGGGGGCGGGGCGGGAGGGTTGTCGCGGATTGGAGGGGGGTCGCGGCCCTGCAGTGCTCTGCAGGCCTCACGGGCTCCATGGAGCATGGAGCGGCCGGGGAGTGACAGCAGCCCCCCGGAGCCCCCCAACTGTCTCCCCCCCTCTCTCTCCCCCTGCCTCCTTCCCTCCCTCTTCTACTCCCGTAGGCTCTCCCGGCCCCCTCCCACCTGCAGCCGGCCCGGCCGGGCCCCCCCCAGCCCGTAGCCCCGCAACCGCCTCGGCCCGGGCCACGCCGGAAGTGCGTCACGCGACCGGCGCGGGGAACCGGATGTGGCGTCATCTTCAGCGACGCCGAGGCTGTGACGCGCAGGAAGTGGCGTCACTAGACTGGCCGGAGGGAGGTGGAGCCTGGTTGGACACAAGTTGGGGGAAGTGGAGCTCATTGAGGGTTCCCACAGGTGTTCGGTGTCGGTAGTTCAGGGGGTCTCGGGGGTCTTTCAGGTCTGGACGGGACGTTGGGGAGCTGGAGGGTCTCGGAGGGGGGGGTCAGGGTGTTGGGGGTTTCCCTAGGGGGTCTCAGGAAGTGTGGGGTGGGTCCTTGAGGTCCTAGAGAATATTGGGAGGGTCCCTTGGGGTGTTGGGGATCCCTGATATCCTAGAGATTGTTGGGAGGGGGTCCCTGTGTGTGTGTGGGGGTGTAGCTAAGGTACCAAGAGGAGTTTGGGGCCTGAGGTCCTGGGGCCCCAGGGATTTTGGAGGGGGTCCCTGGGGCCTTGAGGCATCCGAGGGGTGTCAGGGGTTCCTGAAGGCTTTTGGGTGGTGCCCTGAGGTCCTAGGGGATGTTGATGGAGGGATCTCTTTCCCTCGCCTTAATTAGGAGTCTCAGGGCTAATTGGGGGTTTCTCTGGGCAAATTTGGGGGCCGTTTGAGGTCCCTCTGGGCTAATTTGGGGTCTGTCTGTGCCCATCTCTGCTAATTTGAGGTCTGTTTGGGCCTGTTTACCCCTGTTTGGGCCTCTCTGGGTTTGTTAGAGCCTTTCTTTACTGGGCCCTGGGGGTGCTGGGGGCCGGCAGGATGGCCAAAGCCAGCAGTGGGCCCTGGTGGCCAAGGAGGCCAATGGCATCCTGGAGTGGATCAGAAGGCGGTGGTTATTAGAGCGAGAGAGGTTCTTCTCCCCCTCTAGTCTGCCCTGGGGAGACCACATCTGAAATCTTGTGTCCAATTCTGGGCCCCTCAGTTCCTGAAGGACATGGAGTGACAGGACAAGGGGCAATGGGTGTCAGCTGGAACAGAAGAGGTTCCACATCAGTCTGAGAAGGACCTTTTTCATGGTGAGAGTGACAGAGCCCTGGAAGGGGCTGCCCAGGGGGTTGCGGAGTCTCCTCTGGAGAAGTTTCAAACTCAACTGGACATGTTCCTTTGTGACTTGGTCTAGGGGATCCTGCTGTAGCAGAGTGATTGGACTGGATGATCTTTCAAGGTCCTTTCCAATCTCTAATGTTCTGGGATTCTGTGAAGTTAAAATCCAACCCCAGGGTGTCCCAGGAGATACTGAGGCTGTTGCAGGAATAGGCAGAGTTCTTTGAGATCCTCCAGCAACACTCACAGAGGAGCTGAGTGAGGTGTTGCCATCTCCAAGAGGCAACAGCCGAGGAGGGGAGCCCCGGGCAGCTACCAGGGAGGACAGCAGCCAAGCAGCTGCCCAATTCCCAGTCCCTGTGATGGCTGGGGGTTGAATAAACCACTTTCCATCTGACTTTCCTGCTTGTTTGAAGCCTTTTTGAATCCTGCTGAGGATGGAAACCCAGCATGGGGCCACCTCAGCCTTCTAGGTACCCCAAAGCACCCAGAGGGTGATGAAACCCCTCTCCAGTCTCTGAAGAAGCAGCTTTGTGCTGACCCACCCCCCTAAAACCTGCTGTACCCTCCAACCACTTGAAACCCCAAACCCACCATCCTGAAACCCAGCAGAGGGGTTGGGATGAGCAATGGGGAGTGACAGATGACCCCTTCCCACTGGCTGCTGAGAACCAGACTCATTTAGGGTCCCACACAATTTAGAGACCCTCCTTCCTCACCCACCAACAACCCCACAGAGCCAGGGGTGACTGCAGCCAGGTGGGGACAGGCAGTAGGACCTTGCTTTAGGAGCCTTGAGAGCAGAAAGAGGAGAAGAGACTGTGAGAACCTGGTTTTTATTCTGTTTACCCCTCAGCCTTTGCCCCTGCAGTTCAAATCCTCGTTGCTGCCCTGCCTTGTGCTTGGTGCAGCCGGTGTCTTCCTGCTTTGTGTGAACACTGCTTCCGCTGATTAATCAGGATTAATTAATGAGTTAGAGCTGTGTGCAGTCCCAAACAACACGAAGAAGAAGCCACAACACGACAGAGCCTGCGTGGCCGGCGACACCCGCATGCAACTAGTCCTTCGCCTTTTCCCCTTCACAGCGAGAAGCCAGCTGCACAAAGGCGCTGCTGGACCCACGAACGACTGTTCCCAGTGGTTGTGGTGCCGGTGGGAGCTGAGAGCAACAAACGACAACCATTGAAAGCAGATTGTTGTGGTTGGGGGGAGGGATCCAAAGTGCAGCAACAGGGGGATTTGTTGGCGAGGGAGACCCAGGCGCAGGGGGGCCGCAGCCGCAGGGGTTCTGTTTGCATAGTGAAGAGCCGATGCGTCGCGGGGAGAGGAAGGGTTGTGCAGTAGGAAGGGGTTGATGGGGTGTTGTCCTCCTTCCCCTTCCTCCTTCTCCTCGAGGTCACTCTGTTGAGATCCTGTTGGCCAACAGCTGGTGGTTTCTTCAGTGCTGGATGAGGCTCCTCGCGGCTGTTTCATCAGCACCGGGATGGGGTGGGGGAGCTTAAAAGCTCTGAGAGAAAAGTCTTTAAGGCTTCAACCTTCTGCTTCGGCCGAGGAAAGACCACAAAGCTCCTGGTTTCTGGATTCCTGTGTCCCCTACCCCTCATCCTGATCCTGGAGAACAACCTTCCCCCTCCCTCAATCCCCTGCCGCCAGCCCTCCGTTTGGCACTTTGCCTTCAGCTCTGACCCCAAACACTTGGGTTCCCTATAAAGCCCCCCCCCACTACAATGAAACCTTTCACCTTGGAGGGGTGAAAAGCAACTTTCAGCAGTCGGTGGCATCTTTGGCAAACAAGGACGGACCATCCCCGGCCCCTCCAGGGCAACCTGAGGGCTGGGGGGATGCGGGTGGAGGGGTGGGAGGTTTTAGCCTGTGAGAGAAGCCAGCTTCACGTTTAGGGTGGGGAGAGGCAGCTTGGAGGCTCCGTAAGGTCCTTCCTCTGGGGTTGTCAGTGAGTACCTGGGGTCACCTTAGGTCAGCAAAGAGGAGGGGGGCTGCTCCGCTGCGGCAGAGGGCGGAGGTTGGGAATCCCGGGCTCTTTCCCGTGGGATTCTGCCCAAGGAGCTCAGTTCTTTGTGCAAACTCCGAGTGTCCAGCGAACTTCCAACCGTCCCCTGCAGCGCCGCGGTCGCCTCGGAGCCTGCGATCCCACGCCCCACCTCGGCTGAGGGAACGGCTTCCCTCCATCCTTCGGGCAGGGCAGGAGAAGCGGGAAGGGAAACCTCTCCGGGAAGGACCCATCCTACCCCAGAAAGCCGCCTGCTCCGCAGCCAGGTCGTGCTGCCGCGTCCCAAGTCTCTCCTTCACCCGCGTGAGCCTTCGGGAGTCGAAAAGGGCTCCAGCTGAGGCTTCTGGGATGTAAGGAAGGGAATTCCCACCTCAATCCCTATTCAGAGGGGAAAAAAAGAAGGGGTTGAAGACACTGGCCTGCGGACTCTCTGGAGAAGGGAAAGGCAGATAGATTCAGCGTGGAAATCTCGGCGGCGGCGGCGGCGGGGCCAGGCCCCAGTTCAGCGGCAGGGGAAGGGACTGGGAGGTGCGGACGCTCGCGGTGACCCCGGGATCCGCTGGAAAACAGCCGCTGCTCTGCGTGTGGAAAGGAGATCTGCAGAGAGACAGGAGGGAATCCCGGGAAGCCAAGGGGTCGCTCCGCTGCGGGGGTCTGAGTAGTGAAAATAGAGCCTTTTTATCCATTAAAATAGAAGATTTCTTTGCTTTTGTTCTTTTAAAAAACAAAAAACCCCTTTCCCCACCCTCTCCCTCCCGCCCTTCCCAACTACAATCCAGTTCCATTTGGGGAATGGAAGCGCCGGAGTCCTTGCGGGTTCCCTTAAGTGGAGAAGGAGAGAGAAACTGGTTCCTCGGGGGATTGGTTGGGGTTTTTGAAGGTGGGAAAGGGGGGGGTTAATGATCAAACCCTGCAGCCTGGCCCAAGGTCCTGCTGGTCCCCAGGCTCTCTGCGCCAGCGGATGTGGGGGTTGTTTTATGGAGCTGGAAGCCCTTGAAGTGGGAATTTTCAGCTCCTCCTCGTTCGCAGGAGCTTTCCCAGGGGTCTGAACCTGACCCCGAGGAGCCCTGAGCACCTGCAGGGGCCTGGCTCCCGTTCCAGTTCACCCACTGGGTGCTCGGGACAGGTGTCAGAGACCTCAGGCCATCGCCCTGGGCTGCTCCTGGAAGAGTAAGGACAGCTCTTGGGTGTCCGCTGAGCAAGATCCTGCAGGGAATCACCACCCAGTCAGACTGGTTCCCAGTCCAGATGTCATTGAGAGCGGGAAGGATGTGAAACCCCATTGGCACCACCCAGCTGCTCCAGCTGAGCTTTCTGCTGGGTCAGGAGTGGCATCCAGGTTCCCAGAGGGCTGCTTCCGTGAGGAAATTGCTTGCTTCCCATCTGTCTTCACTGCATCAGGCTTTTCTCCTTCAAGGAAGCCACCTCTGATCTGCGCTGCCGGGGTAGACAGGCAGCTCCAGTCGTTTGGAAGACCTACCTAGAGGTGGATCTTCCCGGCAGGATTTGCTAGTGGAACTCAGGAAGGAAACGGGGCTGGTAGAGAGACCAAAGCTGTTTCTAGGGCACGAATGAACCTGCTCCCTCCACCAGCAGAGCTCTGGTTTCTCTGGGCAAACTGGAGCTGTCAGAGAAGGAATGGATGAGGTTTGTATTGACTTGAGGAGAAGAGCTGCCCAGAGGGCAGTGGTTCACTGTCCTGATGGAGATGGGTGACAACTGATGGTCCCTCAGGTGTCTACTGGGTTGAAGTGACCCTTCAAGGTCATCCAGTCCAACCCCTCTGCAGAGCTGGGTCCAGCTCTGGGCTCCTCAGCCCAGCAGAGACCTGGAGCTGGCAGAGCAGGGCCACAGGAGGCCCCAGCAATGCTGTGAGGGTTGGGGAGTTCAGCTGGAGAAGAGAAGGCTCTGGGGAGACCTTTTTGTGGCCTTTCAGTGCTTGAAGGGGTCGATCAGAAGCTGGGGAGGGACTTTTGAGCAGGGGCTGCTGTGCCAGGAGAAGGGGGGAGAGTTAAACTGGAAGAGGAAGATTCATTCTGGAGAGAAGGAGGAAATGTTTGATGCTGAGGGGGGTGAGAGCCTGGCTCTCAAGAGGTGGGAAAAGCCCCATCCCAGGTCAGGTTGGCCCTTGGGGCTCTGAGCACCCTGCTGTGGTTGGGACCATCCCTGCTCCCTGCAGGAGGGAGGGACTGGATGAGCTGGCAAGGTCCCTTCAACCCAACCCATGAGTGACTCTCTTATCCCCTACCCCATGGACTGCTTCCAGCTGAGGAACCCCAACCCCACCAGCAGCCCGTAGAGGCACCACAGTGAATTCCCAGGGCTAACGACCACCAGGGCTGTGAAGCCAGAGGAACCTTTTCTCATTCTCCCTCAGCTCTGTCCACCTGCAAGGCCTCAGGGCTTCTCTTTCTCTCTCTCTCTCTCAAAACTGGACCCTCAAACCTTTTCCCCACCAGAAGGAAAGAGCAAACCCCAACGTTTGGGTGGAAACAAGAACCAAAACCTAGTTCTCCTCTCCCATCCGCTCCCCCTACAAAGGCAACATCATCGGCCGGCGCCGCTCAGCAGCCGGCGTGGCTCTTGGAGCGCAGCAGGTAGCGATCGACTCGCACTTTCCGCCTCTCCACCGTCCTGTTCTCGCTGTCGAAAATGCGCTGCAGGTGCAGGGCCAACCTCCTGTCCTCCTCCTCCTGCTGGAGCTTCTGCTCCACCTCCCGCACCAGGCGCTCCTCGGCGGCCAGGCCCGCGTCGGCGGCCGCCTGCCGCAGTCTCTTGACGGAGCCGTTGTGCTCCAGGTGCTTGGTTTTGCAGCGCCGCTTGCGGCCCCGGCGCAGCGCCGGGGGCGGCTCCGCCATGATGCCCTCCACGGCGGCGCGGGCGCTGTTCTGCACGTGGATCAGCTCGCTGTGGTTCAGGTACTTGAGCTGCTTCTTCCCCGCCGCCTTGCCGCCGCCGTCCACCATCAGCCTCCGGCCCAGCGCCTTGGGGCCGAGTGCCAGGCGGGGTTTGTCCGTCAGGGAGTTGGCTTTGAGCTCGGCGGGGACTTCGCCCGCGCGAGGCTTTAAGGAGGGGACGGCTGGCCTCGCGGCCGCTTCGTCGCCTGTCGGTAAGGCTCGGGGATCTCCGCTCTTCTCGCTCCGCCGGGCCGGCTTCGCTTCGCTGATGGAAGGGAAGAACTCCAGCTCGGGGCGAGGGCCCCCCGCCGCGTCGCGGGGACGGGGAGCAGCCGGCGGCTGCTCTTTAGTGCAACTGCTAGAGTTGGGGACGTCGGGAACGGGGGCGTCTTCGCCGGGCTCCGGGGCCAGGGAGGTGAGGGTCGCTTTGGAGAGAGTCTTTTTGATCTGGCGCTCCTGGAATATCTGCTCCCACTTCTTCAGGATCCTGGGACTGGCCTCGTAGCTGGTGGGTTTCTGCAGGCTCCGGCTGAGGTTCCTCGGGGTGGATTTGATGATGAGAGGGCTCAGGACGCGGCCGTCGGGAAGCCTTTTGGGAGGGGTACACGGAGAGCAGACGATGGGCTTGAAGTGGTTGAGCTCCTCCGAGATGCTGTCGTTGCTCTCGGGGCTGATGGACCGCTCCGGTTTGTGAAGGACCGAGAGGGATGACACGGGGTTGAGGAGGAGACGTTTCTCCGCCATCAGATCCGGAGCGGAGAGGCAGCGGTTGTTCTGGGTGGAGGACAACACCCCAAGCAGCGGCGCCGACGTGGGGGTCACGGGGGGAACCTGCAAGGCAAAGCGGCACAGCTCAAGGAGCGAGAAGAACAGGGACGAGCGGGAGAACAGCAGGATGTGTGGCCACAGAATCTCGTGAAAGGAGGTGAGAGGAGCCCAGCAATTCCCAAAGCCAGGGATCACAACACCAGGAGAGCAGGGAATTCCACTTTGGAAAGAACAGGAGAGAAAGGAGGAGGAGCAGAGGATTTTCTAAAACATCTTGAACTGTCTGCAGCTTCAACCTTGATGAGAAGAAGAATTAACCACCCAAAAGCAGGAGGAGAACCCTTCCCAAGCCCAACCACCCTCCCAGGGGCTCTGCTTTTCCACCCAGTGATGTCTAACCAAGCAGGTTCTTCCCGCGAGCAGCCCCGTGGTGGTAACACTGCACCTCAGAGAGGATGTCTTCCCTCTCCTGACCTCTCCCACTGGACGTTCACACACAGGGCCAGCTGCTACCTTGGTCCTGGTGGCTGGGGCTGCTCTCTGCCGGCTCTTTGACCTCTCCTGAAGGGTGTCGTTGCAGCTCCGACTCCTCTCCACCTTGGCCGTTAAGTTCCTGCAACAAAGGGAAAACAGGAGATGGGTGAAAGCAGGAGGTTGTTCGTGACCCCAGGAACAGCCCCGCAGCTACCTGTGGGGAGGGCATCAGCCTTGGCTGAGAGATCACAGAACTGCTTCTCAGGGTCGAGAAGACCTTCGAGATCATCGAGTCCAGCCCTGACCCCAGCTGTCCCATCCCACCCCCAAACGCCGGCCCTGAGCTCCTGATCTCCATGGTCAAGGATGGTCCAGGGGGGTTGTGGAGTCTCCTTCTTCTGGAGATGTTTGGAACCCACCTGGCCATGTGCGACTGGATCTAGGGGATCCTGCTGTGGCGGGGGGATGGGACTGCATGCTCTCTCGAGGTCCCTTCCAGTCCCTCATGCCCTGGGGGTCTGTGTGTCGGCGTCTTACCCTGACAGGAAAGCGAAGGAGTAGGCGCTGCTCTTGGAAACGAAAGCCGAGCGATGGGTCTGCTTGCCCTGGGACGGCTCCTCGTTCTCTGAGTCCGAGAGGCGCTCCGGAAACTGCAGGCAACCAGGGAAGGGTTAGGTGAAAGGAGAAAAGGAAGGAGAGAGGAAAACGAGGAAAATAAGGAAAAAGAAAAGAAAAAGGAAGGAAGGAAAATAAAGGGAAAAAGCAAAATAAGGAAAATGAAGGAAAAATAAAGGGAAATACAGAATAAGGAAAAAGAAAGGAAAATAAGGAAAATGAAGGAAAAATAAAGGGGAATACAGAAAAATAAGGAAAAGAAAGGAAAAAAGGAAAATAAGGAAAAAGAAGGGACTACAAAGAAGGAAAAAAAAATCCATGACTGTTGTTACCCAAAAGCCCTTCAAGTTTCCTCGCAGGGATCTATCAGCTCCAGGGCGATTGGGGAGCTGATCAGCTCCTCCCTGAAGCTCCCCTGTGCCACAGGGTGGAAGCTCAGTGGGCAGGAACCGGAGGAACTCGACTCCTCAAGCTCTTGGAGACCACAGCTCCTGCTCCAGGAGGGAGACAGGGAAGGGGCGACTGATGCACTTACACACTCCGGGTTCACCCTGAGCGCCAGCGAGTCCTCCTTTCTCTGCTGTTCTTCCATCTTCCTCTTCCCTACTTCTACGTCATCCGGAACGAATTTCTGAAGCAGATCCTCAGGAGCTTTTTCTTCCTGGAGTTTTTCTTCTCTCAGCTGGAAATAACAGGGAGAAGAGGGTTTCAAGCAGCGGAAGCCCCAGCACCTGGCTGCCACCAGAGGGGTTTTCTCCAGCAGCCTGGCACGTCGGCGCCTTCTGCGGCTGAATTCTTCTACTCCAGAGAAACCAGGTGAAGACTGGTCTCTCCCCCAGCACTGCCAGCACCCCACTAACCCCTGGCCCTCACCCCACAGCTCCAGGGCTTAGAGACCCCAACAGGGATGGGGACCCCACCCTGCCCTGGGCAGCCTGGGGAACCCTCGTGGGGCACAAATTGGTCCTCAGGGGCAACCACAACCTCCTCTGGGGCAACTAGAGACTGGTTCCTCTCATTTTGAGGAGGGAGAAGAGACTGACCCCCAGCTGGCTCCAACCTCCTGAAGCTCAGGGAGGCATCAGAAGGTCTCCCTGAACCTCCTGTTCTCCAGTTCAAACCCCCCAGTTCCCTCAGCTGCTCCTCAGAGCACTGGTGCTCCAGCCCCTTCCCCTTCTCCGGCCCCACTGCAGCCCTGTGAGTCCTAGAGAGGAGCATTTTTGGTTCCCCTGCTGGTTTTCTGTCTGTTTTCTGTCCCCAGCTGTCTGTTGCCCCGCAGGACGCTCTGGCTCGGGACGGTTTCTGAGGAGGCTGCTCCTGCAGGAGACACTTTTATGGGATCACAGGTAGCCACAGGTAGCCACGGGCTCAGAAAGCCCAAAAAGGCTGAGCAGCCGCTCGAGGTTCCATCAGGGAAGGGGACCTCCCCACCTCTTGGAAAGCAGCCTGAGAGAGCAGAACGTGGCCACTCCAGGCTCTGCTCCTGCCAGCGCTTCCCTGAGCTGGCTGGACAGCAGCAGGGGAGGTGGAGAAGGGAGAACAGCAAGGGCAAGTGGGGAAAAGGAGTGGGAAATAAGGACAGGGGCAGGAAATAAGGAAAAAGAGAGGAAAGGGAAGAGAAATAAGGAAAAAGAAGGGGAAATAAAGAGAAATGAGGAAAAAGGAAGGAAAACAGGAAAAAATAAAGCAAAGGAAAAATGAAGAGAAATAAGGAAAAGGAAAGAAAAAAGGAAAAAGGGAAAGGAAAGGAAAAAGGAAAAAGAAAGGAAAGGAAAGGAAAAAGGGAAAGGAAAGGAAAAAGGGAAACAAAAAAAGAAAAATAAAGAGGAAATAAAGGAAAAGTAAAGAAAAATGAAAACAAATAAGGAAAAGGATTGGAAAATCAAGGAAGAAAGAGAAATAAGAAAAAGGAAAGGAAAATAAGGAAAAAACTAAGGAAAGGAAAATAAAGAAAAGGAAAGGAAAATAAAGTAAATGAAAGAGAAAGGAAAATAGAGAAAATGAAGAAAACTAAGGAAAAATAAGGCGAAATACAGGAAAAACAGAAATAAGGAAAAATAGGGAAAAAATGAAAGAAAACAAAGAAGGCAAAACCCAATGACCTTTGTCATGCAGCAGGAACCAACAGCCCTTCAGTTTCCCTTACAGGAAGGCAGCCCTGCACGAAGAACCACCCTAAAATCATGGAGAAGACGGTACCTTCCTCAGCTGGCCCTCGTAGTCCTCGCGGAGCTCTCCCGGTTTGCTCAGTTTAATGGGGGCTCTGAATATAAAATCTGCAGAGAGAAGGAAAAACCCCCCAGCTTTTAGTGAGCGAGGGCTGAGGTGGCTTCTGATCTCCCCCGAAAGAGGGTAAAGGAGGCACAAGGACATGGGGGTCTCCAAGCAGACAGAGACCTGGAAATGAAGACGCTGCTCTTCGCGATGGTTGACTCCCACACACACTGAGAAGGTGATGGCCAAGCGACAGCCAAAGGTCAATCAACATCTGATGGCCAACCACCACCCGATGGCCAACCAACACCCAACAGCCAACCACCACCTCATGGCCAACCAACACTTGGTGACCAACTGACACCCAACAGTCAAGCGATCCCAGGTGGTCAACCAACAGCTGATGGCCAGCCGACACCCAAGAGCCAACAGCAAACCCACTCCAGATATCCAACTGACGCCCAATTGTCAACCAACACCCAGTGGCCAACTGACACCTGATGACAAATCAACGACCGACCAACAACCAATGGGCAACCAACAGCCAATGGCCAACTGACACCCAACAAGCAACTGGCACCTGACGGATAACCAACAGCCAATGGCCAACTGACACCCAACAGCCAACTGACAGCCAACGGCCAACCGGCACCCGAAAGCCAACCAACACCTGACAGCAAACAAACACTCAATGGCCAACCAACCCCTTTTTGCAGGTCTGCAGGATCTTTCAAGATCCTCAAGGGTTCCTACAAGCCGTTGAGCAGTGGAGGGAGCATTAGGAGGGTATGAACACAGACCTTCAGCACCAGCCCGGGGAATCGAAGCGCTGGGAAGAAATCCAGGGCTTCCAGCTCCAGCCAGACACCAGTGCAGCAGCCAACACCCCGAGTTCCCACCCGTGAGCAAACACCGCGGCAGCGCTGCTTCCCCTACAAACAGCAGGTTTCCTCCTCTGCGTCGCCTTCCCCTCCACAGGAGCTTTGACTCTGCTCACAACCCGCTCCCCGAGGTCAGTCTGTCGAAGCCGGTTGGGCGAGTTGCTCGTGTCCGGTGAGAATCCGCCCCCCCCTTATCCTGCTCCCACTTCCTCCCTTCCCCACTCAGGAAGTGGGACCTCGTGGCCCGGGTTTAGAGTTGAGCCCCCATCGCCAGAGCCTGCTTCTGGCCAAGCGGCTCCTCTGCTTCAAGGCTTCCTCCTGCTCCCGTGCGGCACGAGTCTGGGCAAGTCTGGGCAGCCGGAGCGGCCCGGGTGGAAAAGGGAAGTGCAGGAGGAGAACAGGAACCCCTGAGCAGCCGTCCTGGCTCAGCTCAACGTCCAAACGGGGCTGAATCACCGTCGCTGGCTGTGTTGTGAGAGTTGTGGAGCTCTGGGACAGGGTCTGGGGTGGGATGGGACAGCTGGGCAGGGTTGGGCACAATGAGCTTGAAGGTCTTCTCCAAGACGACTGATCCTGTGAAGGGCTGATGTGCTGCACTCGGGGTGAAACGGGCAGTAGCAAGGAGGAAACAGAATCCCAGAATGAGAGGCTGAAGAAGCCCTCTGAGCTCAGCCAGCCCAGCCCAGGACCTAACAGCACCACAGGGCACTCAGGGCCACAGCCAGGCTGCCTTCAGATCAGACACTGTCATTTCCCCACCCAACGTGGAGCTGGTGGTTGGATGATTCAGATGTTGTAGAATCCCAGACTGGTTTGGGTTGGGAGGGAGCTCAGAGTTCTAACCCTCTGCCACGACCAGGGAGATCCCCAACCACACCAAGGTGCCCACAGCTCCAGCCAACACTTCCAAGGGTGATGGAGCAGCCACAATCTCCCTGGGCAGCCTGTTCCAGAGCCTCAGCCCCCTCACAGGGAGCAATTTCTGCCTCACATCTCACCTCCATCTCCCCTCTTGGAGCTGGAACCCAGCCCCTTTGTCCTAGCACCAGAGTCCCTCAGAAAAAATCCCTCTCCAGCTCTCCTGGAGCCCTGCAGGGACTGGCAGCTGCTCTGAGGTCCCCCTGGAGCCTTCTCCAGCTGAACTGCCCCGACTCCCTCAGCCTGGACCCAGAGCAGAGGGGCTGCAGTCACCCAGATCTGGAGCTGAAGACGCAGCCCTGGCTGTAGGATTTTCTAGGTGAGGTTTCTTCTATTAAATACACAGATCCCTGGTGAAAGTCTTGGAAGGCAGAGAGGAGCAGCAGATGGGAGGCTTCGGGGCTGCACTTGAAGCTTCAGCTAAGCCAAGACCAAGACAAAATGTTCACTGAAGAACAAGAGGAATCTGTTTTCCAAGGAAGAGGCTCGTTAAGCTGCTCAAGGGCTTTAAAGTCTCTGGGGAAAGGACAGGGTAGGGTGGGAAGAACCTACAGCACTGCTCACAGACATAAGGACCTAGAGCTCTTGGAGCGAGGCCAGAGAGGGCATGAGGATGATCCGAGAGCTGGAGCCCCTCCGCTCTGGGGTCAGGCTGAGGGAGTTGGGGCTATTCAGCCTCTGGGAGACCTTAGAGCAGCTTCCAGTCCCTGCAGGGCTCCAGGGAGCTGGAGATGGAGACAAGATCTGAGGCAGAAATTGCTCCTCATGAGGGTGAGGCCCTGCAGCAGGTTGCCCAGGGAGGTTGTGGCTGCTCCATCACGCCTGGAAGTGGTAGGGAACACTGAAGCACACAGGTCACACCATGGGAACCAATGGGTTGCCCTCAAAAGCACTAAGGGAGCTGGCCAACAGCATCATGTGAGGCCACCCCTCATTATCTCTGAAAGGTCCTGGTGACCAGAGGAGGTTCTTGAGGCCTGGAAGGGAGCAAATGTCACCCCTCCTTTCACAAAGGGCAAGAAGGGGGAATGACAGGGCAACAGGACAAGGAGAAATGGTTTGAAGCTGAAGGAGAGGAGGTTCAGACCAGATCTTAGGAAGAAGTTCTTCAGTGCCAGGGTGGACAGACTCTGGAATCAATCGCCTACAGAGGATGCGGCTATCCCCTCCCTGGAGGTGCTCAAGGCTGGATGAGGCCTTGAGCAACCAAGTCTGGTGGAGAGGGAGGTTGGAGTAGGTCCCTCTCAATTTCAGCCAGTCTGTGACTCTATGATGCCCCCAAACTGAAACACAAGAAGTTCCTTCTACCACAGGAAATCACTTTTGAGGTGATGAAGCACCTGTACAGGTTACCTGGGGGCAGCTGCAGAGCCTCCAACCTTGGGGACAATCAAAACCCTGCTGGAGATGGTCCCTGGGTCCAGGAGCTCTGAGCAGGTTGCTCTCTAGATGTCCCTGCCAGGCCGTAGTTCACGGATAATCCTCCCTGATGTGAAGAGCAACCACATCCCCTGCACGCAGGAGACCATCTGCAAGGGATCAGCCACGTGGGATTCCCACCCTATTAGCCCAACTTAGAGCTAAACTGGCCAATCACCCTCACGGCTGTTAGCCTGATGCAGCTGTCCGGTGCTGCTGAGGACAAACCCTGAGCCCAGGCTGGAAACGCAGCAGGAATGTTGTTCACAGCCATGTGAGGTCTGTTCTGCTGCAGAATGGACCCTTCTCACACAACCCAAGACCAGCAGAGGAGAAAACCTCAACTTTCCTACTCAAACTGCAAATCCAGCAGGAGCTGGACAGTAGCCCTCGAGCCTGGGCAGTCCCACTTGAGCCTGGACAGTCCAGTCACCCTTGAGCCTGGACAGTCTCCCTCAAGCCCAGACAGTCCCTTTTGAGCCTGGACAGTCCCCCTTGTGCCTGGGTAGTCCCCCTCACACCTGGACAGTCCCCCTTGCGCCCGAGTAGTCCCCCTCAAGCCCCACTAGCCCAATCCTAGTCTTTAAGCAAGATGAACCCACCCACCTCCGAGCAGAGATCAGCTCAGGGAGGTTCTCGTGTCGCTCCTACAGCTGGAGCCAGGTGGGGGGGAAGCACTCCCGGCTGTCTGGGCCAACCCCGTCCTGTCCTTGATCCAGCAAACCCTAAAGGCTTCCCAGTCTGCTCCCAGCAGAGGTTAGCTGGGTTAGTCCAAACCACCACTTTAAGCCAGTTAAGCTCATCCTGCCAATTTAAACCCACCCCCCGCCTCCAGCAAATTAGAGGGTGCTGACTCAAGCATGAACCGGGAAACCAGTCACCCGCTGGGAAGGAACAGCTGGGTGGCTAACGGGACCGTTTCATCCCGGCCAGCAGCGCCGCGACGGCGGCAAAGCACTCGTGGGTGGCTGAGTGCTGCCGCAAACCCTCTGCATCTAACCCCGGCCACGGGGGATCCCGCTGACAGGGGGTTCCACTGACTGAAGATCCTGCTGACCAAGGGTCCTGCTGACCAAGGGTCCTGCTGACCAAGGGTCCTGCTGATGGGAGACCTCATTGACTGAAGATCCCAGATTCCACTGATGGAAGACCCCACTGACAGAAGATCTTGTTGATAGAGGGTCTTGCTCACGGAGGATCCTGCTGACAGAGGGTCCTGCCAACTGAGGGTCCCGCCAATAGGAGATCCTGCTGCCTGAGGATCCCAGATCCCACTGATGGAAGATCCCACTGGATGAGGGTCTTGCTGACAGGAGATCCTGCTGCCTGAGGATCCCAGATCCCACTGATGGAAGATCCCACTGAACGAGGGTCCCACTGACAGAAGATCCTGCCAACTGAGGAGCCCAGATCCCACTGAAGGAGAATCCCACCAACTGAGGATCTCAGATCCCACTGATGGAAGATCCATCCCACTGATGGATGATCCCACTGACCAAGGATCTTGCTGAATGGAAGATCTCACTGATGGATGATCCTGCTGACTGAGGGTCCCACTGACAGGAGACCCTGCTGACCAGGGGTCCCGCCAAGCGAGGACCCCACTGATGGGCGATTCCACTGGCAGAAGATGCTGCTGCCCACGGACTGATCCCACTGACGGACGACCCCACTGACTGAGGATCCCAGATGGAAGATCCTGCCGACTGAGGGTCCCCAGGGTCCCGCAGATCCAGGACTTCAGACTCCGATGAGCTGAGGACGCTGCCGGCTTTCCCGACGGGGAGGAAACGCGCTGACGAAAACCCAGGAACTCCGGGATGGATTGGGGTTGGGTGGTTTTTTCCCGTCACCGAGGGAGTCAGGACTTCCCACTTCTTCCCCATCTCTCCGCCGCTGCTGCCGCAACCCACCCAGCGTCTCCCAGCACCATCGGAACCATCGGACGGCGGGGGCGGTTGTTGGAACAATCCCATCTCTAACCTAACAGGGACGACCCTCTTGGGTTAGGGGGTCGGGAAAGGCCCCACCTGCCCCAGCCAGGGAGGTGGTGGTGGGAGTGAGTTGTTGAGGCTTGGGGGTCTCAGAGGCTAACCCACCCCAGGGGTGGGGGGTGCAGGTCAGACCAGCCCACCCCACACTGCTGATGCTGTTGGCAAGGAGCTGGAGAGGAGAACATGATGGGGGGGAGGTGGAAACATCATGGGAGAGAGGGAAAACCATGATGGGGGGGGAACCTGTGACTGGGGGGGACACCATGATGAGGGATGACAAGAGGGAGGGGAGAAGAGAACATGATGGAGGGGGGAAAACCATGATGGAGCAGGGGGAAACCTATGATGGGGGA
>VXBP01005323.1:74656-125451 GCA_013400115.1 Rhinopomastus cyanomelas | reverse complement strand
AAAAGCTATAGGGGTAGGAGATGGGGGGCCCCACCCGCGTTGGGTGAGGGCCGGAGGTTCGTGCCTCTGGTGGGGGTCCCCCCATGGATCGAGTCCAGCTGCTTCCCCCAGCACTGCCAGGGCCTCACTAACCCCTGGCCTTCACCCCACAGCTCGAGGGCTTGGAGACCCCAACAGGGATGGGGACTCCCTGCTTCCCTGGGCAGCCTGGGCCAGGCCTGGGGAACCCTTGTGGGGCACGAATTGGGGTCCTCAGGGCCAACCTCAGCCTCCCCTTGGGCAACTGAAAGCCAGTTCCTCTGGCCCTGGGGAGGGAGAAGACACTGACCCCCAGCCTGGCTCCAACCTTCTGAAGTTCAGGGACCTGTCACGAGCCAGAAGGTCTCCCTTGAGCCTCCTGTTCTTCAGTTCAACTCCCTCCCAGTTCCCACAGCTTCTCCTTCAGGGTCTCCACTTGTGCACCAGCCCCTTCCCCAGCTCCTTTTCCCTTCTCCGGCCCTATTGCAGCCCCTCAATGTCCTTCTGGCACTGCAGGACCCAAAGCAGCTCCCTGAGCTTTAGGATGCTGCTCACATCACTGTGGCTTCTCCGAAGCTTTCAGATCCATCTCAGCTGCTTCTCAGCAGCCCTGGGATGCATCTGTAGGATCAACACAACCCTCCACCTGCTCTTCAACCATCTCCCTACAAGCCCCAGTGGAGGGTCTTCAAAAAGACACCATCAAATCCCTGAGTAACCACCCTTTTCTGTCTGGAGTTGTTGTTCCTTACAGCTTTGCCTCCTGTTCTCCAGGGGAATTCACTGCTTGGAGCTTCTGAAGCTCACCTGGAGGTGGACATCAACAAACCAGGCAGCAGAGAGGGCCCCTGGAGCCCTCCAGCTGCCTCTGACCGACCAGGAGCTCTCCAGATGAGATTAGCCGGTTACTAAACTCTCCACTGCCTTTACTGGAGGTGAAAAGGGGCCAGTTCCAACCCAGCCCTTCCGTTTAACCCTTTCTGGGTGGTGCTGGGTGGATGGAGAACCCCAGCTCCACCCCCGTGAGGTTATCTGCTGCTTTAGGATCTCCTGTAGGGTGGCTCCCCTTTCCCCTTCCTCCTTCCTCAAACCACCGGGTTTCCTTTGGTGAAGGGGAGGTCTGTCCACCCAGCTCTGTGACCGCAGCTCCTTGAAGGCCACCTTTCTGCAGCGGGGTCAGAGCAGCACCCCGGGACTGTCTGAGCACTGGGAAGGCGAGAGAAAAGCGGAGGCGGCAGAGCCTCTGCACTGGTTGCTATGGAAATCTCTTGTGCTTCTCTCCTGCTTTACTGGGGCACTGGAACCATCTGTCTTGTCATCACACTTCAGCAGCTGGTCCCTCTCTGATGAAGGTTCCCACCCACCCTTGAGGCTGAGTAGATGGTAAGGATGGAGATGAATTCCTACACCTCTGGACCTCCTTGAAAGACCCAGGGGTGCAAAGAGAAGGAGGTTATTCACCCAGCAAATGGGCTCTAAACGTGTCTGAGGGACTCGCCTGGGTTGTCATTTCCTTGCTGTCTCACCCTGCTTCTATCTTTAGTTGACTCTAGTTTTGTGGTCAGATGACTAGAAGGACCTCAATGCATCGTTCCTCACTCTTGGGGGCATCCTCAAAAACCCAGTGGATGGAAAAGCTGATCATAGGATCATTAGGGTTGGAGGAGACCTACAAGATCATCAAGTCTTCAAGTGTCTTCATCAAGTCAAACCCCCTTCATCAAGTCCAAGCATCCTCATCAAGTCCAACCATCAGTTCCCAGGGGATGAAGAAAGGGAGGTAGTGTCTTCATTAAGGACATGAAGGAGGCAGTAGTTCAGTGCTGGGACTGTTGTGTTGAGGGACAGGGTTTAGTGGTGCTGCTAGGGCTGGGAAAAGGTTGGACTTGATGATCTTGAAGGTCTCTGAAGGCCAAAACTGTTCTTTGGTTCTGTGGTTCCATGATTCTGTGACTTAGTCCAGCAACTCCAGTATCTGTCTTGAAGATGCTGCTGCTGGATGGACTCACATGTTCATCCCATGGGTGCTCTGGCACGACCTGGGGAGCCCTCGGGGAGGGACAGAGACATGGAAAGAGGAGATAGTTCCCCACCAGAGCTGCTCATGGGACAAGCTGCAGAGGTTCTAGCAAGAGTGGATTTGGAGAAGGGCTCTCTACCAGATGTTCTGCCAAACTACCTCGGCAAACCAGCCCATCCTGGGCAGAACCTGGTTCCTGTATCTCCACCCTGTCTGCCAACCCATCAAGGGGCAGTGGGTCTCCACTGAAGGAGGGTGAATTTAGGTTGGACGTGAGGAAGAAACGTTTTCTGCTGAAGGAGGTGAGATGCTGGCCCGGGTTGCCCAGGGAGGTTGTGGATACCCCATCCCTGGAAGGGTTTGGGCTCAGCCTGGGGCTCTGGGCACCCCGTCTAGTTGAAGATGTCCCTACCTGTGGCAGTGGGGTTGGATCAAGTGCTCTTCGAAGGTCCTTTCCACCCCCAGCCGTGGCTGTCCGTGGTGGGACCTGTGAAGCTCGGCGCTGGCCTGCAGAGGGTATCCTAAGCCCATGCAAAGCTCCAGCCTCACACCCACCCCGAGCCGAAGGTCCTGCCTTGCCCGGAGCATTTCTCCGCTGTCCACCTCTCCTGAGCAGCTGGTGGGGCTTGGCCACCGCTTTCTCCTCGTGGTCCCTGTGTCCTCACCCCTCCCTCTCACTGGGTTGCTGGTCTCCACCCCTGTTGGAGGTTCATCTGGGGAAGAGAAGGCTCTGGAGAGATCTTTCTGTGGCCTTTCAGTCCTTGAAGGGGCCAGTCAGAAGCTGGGGAAGGACCTTTGAGCAGGGGCTGCTGTGCCAGGAGAAGGGTGATGGTTAAACTGGAAGAGAAGGAGGAAATATCTGATGCTCAAGGGGGTGAGACTCTGGCTCTCGAGAAGTGGGAGCAGCCCCATCCCTGGCACCATCCCAGGTCAGGCTGGCTCCCCCCTGACACTGACCAGAATGAAAGGCCGTGGTCAGCAGTGACCACTGGGGACAGAGGGTGACTGGGGTTACAAGAGGAACCTCACGTGTGCTCTGGGCACCACCAGCTCCTTCTGCCAGCATCTCTGCCCTCTCACTGGCCACAGTCCTCACATGGCTGTGATGACTTTTGGAGATGAAGAGGGAGATGGAGATGAAGAGGGAGATGGAGATGAAGAGGGAGATGGAGATGAAGAGGGAGATGGAGATGAAGAGGGAGATGGAGATGAAGAGGGAGATGGAGATGAAGAGGGAGATGGAGATGAAGAGGGAGATGGAGATGAAGAGGGAGATGGAGATGAAGAGGGAGATGGAGATGAAGAGGGAGATGGAGATGAAGAGGGAGATGGAGATGAAGAGGGAGATGGAGATGAAGAGGGAGATGGAGATGAAGAGGGAGATGGAGATGAAGAGGGAGATGGAGATGAAGAGGGAGATGGAGATGAAGAGGGAGATGGAGATGAAGAGGGAGATGGAGATGAAGAGGGAGATGGAGATGAAGAGGGAGATGGAGATGAAGAGGGAGATGGAGATGAAGAGGGAGATGGAGATGAAGAGGGAGATGGAGATGAAGAGGGAGATGGAGATGAAGAGGGAGATGGAGATGAAGAGGGAGATGGAGATGAAGAGGGAGATGGAGATGAAGAGGGAGATGGAGATGAAGAGGGAGATGGAGATGAAGAGGGAGATGGAGATGAAGAGGGAGATGGAGATGAAGAGGGAGATGGAGATGAAGAGGGAGATGGAGATGAAGAGGGAGGTGGAGATGGAAACAAAGAGGAAGGTGGAGATGGAAACAAAGAGGAAGGTGGAGATGGAAACAAAGAGGAAGGTGGAGATGGAAACAAAGAGGAAGGTGGAGATGGAAACAAAGAGGAAGGTGGAGATGGAAACAAAGAGGAAGGTGGAGATGGAAACAAAGAGGAAGGTGGAGATGGAAACAAAGAGGAAGGTGGAGATGGAAACAAAGAGGAAGGTGGAGATGGAAACAAAGAGGAAGGTGGAGATGGAAACAAAGAGGAAGGTGGAGATGGAAACAAAGAGGAAGGTGGAGATGGAAACAAAGAGGAAGGTGGAGATGGAAACAAAGAGGAAGGTGGAGATGGAGATGAAGTGAAAGGTGGGAGAGGAGATGGAGAGGAAGACAGAGACAGGCACAGGATCCTGCCCCCCCCCCCAGCAGGATCTGCTCACGGGAGGGGTTCTCCCTGCCAGGGAAGGAGGTCTGTGTGGGTGGGGTGGCCCGAGGACAGTGGGTTTGCTGCGGGATGATGAACAATCAGGACTTACTCCTGGGACAACCCGAAGCCACCACCTTGGGCTGTGTGTTTGTGCAGAGGAGGCAGCAGCTCCTCCTGTCCTGCCGCAGCCGCCTTTCTTTGCCGAGGACCCGGCGTCGAGGGGCTGCTGAGCTCCAAACCTTCCAGGGAAAAGGGCCGGGTGTGCAGCCAGCTCCTGGCGACCAGCTGGAGCAGGAGTGATGCGTGAGGGGGTGAGGTGGCTGCTCCAGGGGTCACTGGTGGTCTTGGAACTGATGGCAGGGGGGAGGAGAGAAAGCTACAGGCAAAGGACCTGAGGGTGTTGGTCAAGAGAGGCTGGAGAGGAGCTACTGTGTGTCCAGATAGCCAGGAAGGCCAAGGGCATCCTGGCTGGTGTCAGCACTGGGGTGGCCAGCAGGACTGGGGAGGGGAACATCCTTCTGCCAGAAGGATATTGAGGGGATGGAGCAGGTCCAGAGAAGGGCAACGGAGCTGAGGAGGGGGCTGGAGCACCAGTGCTCTGAGAAGCAGAACTGGAGGGGTTGAACTGGAGAACAGGAGGCTCAGAGGAGCCCTTCTGGCTCTCAACAGCTCCCTGAGCTTCAGGAGGTTGGAGCCAGGTGGGGGTCGGTCTCTTCTTCCCAGAAACAAATGACAGGATGAGAGGAACCAGCCTCAGGTTGCCCCAGGGGAGGTTGAGGTTGTCCCTGAGGACAAATTTCTGCCCCACAAGGGTTCCCCAGGCCTGGCCCAGGCTGCCCAGGGCAGTGGGGGAGTCCCTGTCCCTGAAGGGGTTGCAAAGCCCTGGAGCTGTGGGGTGAGGGCCAGGGGTTAGTGGGGACCTGGCAGAGCTGGGGGACTGTTTGGAGATCTTTTCCAACCAAAGCAGCTCCTCGAATCCATGATTCTTTGATTTGGGGTCACGGCTGGAGTTCCTGTAGGACAGGACTGTAAAGCAGCTGGGGGGGGGGATCAAGCCCCAAGCCACTGAAACCTCTGCCCCTGGGTTCACCTGGGTTCAGGCTGCACCCCACCTCCCACCACCTGGAGCCTGTCCCCTGGCACTGGGAAGGGAACTGGTGTCTGCTGGGAACGGAGTGAAAGCACTGGAGAACTTCAGCGCTGGAGCTCAAGCATCTCAGGGGTGGGGTTTGAGAGGGGGTGTGATCCGTCCCACCACCGTCACCAGTAGCGCCCCGGGAATGGATCCAGCCCAGTAGGTCCTTCCAGCAACCCCCTACANTCTCCGCCTTTAACAGCAACAAACAAACTCCTCGTCTCTCCCTAAAGGAGGAGCCTTTGACCGCAGAGAGAGACGAGCCCCGCCGGGCACCGACACCGAGGTACCCCCGGGCACCGGCGTCCCGCTACCGGCACCCTCAGGCACCAGTACCCCCAGCAGCTCCAGTACCGGCCCCCGCCGAGGTACCCCCGGACGCCGGCACCGCCAGCAGTCCAGGGCATCAGCAGCCCCCGGACACCGGCATCTGGATCCCCCCAGCGCCGGCACTCTCGGACGTCGACAGCGCGAGTACCGGCAACTCCAGACACCGACTCCTCGGACACCGACAGCCCCGGTACCGACAGCCCCGGTACCGGCACCCTCGGACACCGACAGCCCCGGTACCGACAGCCCCGGTACCGGCACCCTCGGACACCGACAGCCCCGGTACCGGCACTCCTGGACACCGGCATCACGGGGCACCGATAGCCCCAAGCACCGACATCTCAGCAGCCCCGGCTACCGGTACCCCCAGTATCCCGGTACCGGCTCCAGGGCACCAACAGCAACAGTGAAAGCCCCCGACACCGGCACCAAGACAGCACCGGGACCAGCACCGGAGCATCGGGCAGCAGCACCCCCTGGGCACCGGGACCGATCACGGGGCTGCGATGCTTCCCGGGGAGGGTCCCGTTGCCTCCGTCCTCCGGTGCCTTCTGCTCCTCTTGGCCTTTGAGAGCCGAACCCGGGCTCGTAAGTCCCCCCAACCCCGACCCCCCACCGGCTGCGCTGGGTCCCTCCGTGCCTCAGTTTCCCCATCTCTGGGGTCCCCAGGATTGTGTAGGGTGGGTTGTGGGGGGGATTGTGGGCAGGACTGGAGGCTCCTCGTGCTGGTGGGCGATGGCTCTCTGTGGCCAGGATGGCCAATGTTCTCCATCCTTCTCTGTCCCCACCGTGATGTTGCCCAGTGGGGAGGGGGCTGTGGAGCATCCTGGGCTGGCAGGGGTGGGCTGAAGGTCTGGGACCCCCATCCCATGAGCTACAAATTGCACCCGGGGGTCTCTCCCCTCTGAACAGGGACTGGGATGTGGGAAGTTTGAGGAAAGGAACCCTTGAAGCCAAAGCTGGCGCCTTTGCTTCGTGTCCATCTCTTGTTCATCTCCACATTCATCTTCTGTTCTTCTCCATGTCCATCTTCATGTCTCATCCCTCATCCATCTCCATGTCCATCTCTGTATCCATTCCTCTTCTATTTCCATGTCCATCCCTCTTCCATCTCTTGTTTGGGGGGCTGGACTCGATGATCTCTTGGGTCCCTTCCAACCCCTAACATCCTATGGTCCATCTCCATGTCCATCTCTGCATCCATCCCTTGTCCATCTACATGTCCATCCCTCCTTCATCTCTGTGTCTATCCATCTTCCATCTCTGTGTCCATTCCACTTCCATCTCCATGTCCATCTCCTGTCCATCTGCATGTTCATCTCCTGCTCTTTCCTGGCTCCTTCTCCCAGCTGCCCAGCTGCTGCAGATGAGATCTGGGATGATGAGAGGACCCTCAGTCCTACTTGACAGCCTTGGCCAAGGCAATCTGGAGGCTGCTGGAGCTGTTCCTTAGGGCCACAAGGTTTGGCTTGGGACTCCACCAGCAGGCACTGGCCACCCCTACTGCATCATGAAGCCACCTGAGCCCCCAGACCCGAGCAGGACCTACATCTCATCTTTCATCCCCTGAGATCCCAGCAGGGTCTGTCGGTGGCTGCATCAGGGTGATTTATGAGTTGTCCTCTGTCAGCAGCTCGTTACTCACTCGGTGGACAATCGTCCTCATGCAGAGTCGACCCAAAGATGCGCCCTGGGTGGTGAGAAGGGCTCATGGGGACAGGCAGGTGGAGAGATGGGGCTGTGCGGAGCCTTGAGAGCAAAATCCACGTGACTTTGGCTCCTGTCCTTGTCCCTGGGCTCAGTGGCAGCACCAGGTTCTTGCATGAGGGATGCGAGTCCAACCTGCTGCTTCTGCTGGGGCTTCGGTTCCTGGGTTAGGATGAGGATGGAGACATCTCCAGATGGTGAAAGAGACCCGAGGTGAGGTGTTTGTTCTTTGCAGGGTCCTGCTCATGGTAGCAGAGCCCCTAAATGAGGCAGAAACCAAGGATGAACAGGGACAGGAGGGCTTTGATGAAGCTCTGGGGTCCACTTGTGGGGTTTTTTGGTGATGAAGGTCAGGTGTTTGCTCCTGGGAGGATGAAGAGGAGGCAGGAAGTCTGTGTCTGCTTTAGGGTGAAGCTTTGGGGTCCACTTGTGGGGTTTCACGGTGATGAAGGTCAGGTGTTTGTTCCTGGGAGGATGAAGAGAAGGCAGGAGGTCTGTGTCTGCTTTAGGGTGAAGCTTTGGGGTCCACTTGTGGGGTTTCATGGTGATGCAGGGCTGGAGACTGCAGGTCAGGGGCTGGGACACCCAGGCTCAGCCCCCGGCTCTGTCCTGGGGGGCAGGACATAGCGGGGGTCTTTGCTGACAAACTCTTCCCGACCCCTAGGACTCTCCCCACCGCTGCCCCCTCTGCCTCGACACTCACGTCGGGGCGAGCTCGGCGTCGGGAATAAATCAGCCACGAGCCATCAGCCAAGAGACCTACAGTGTCGCGGCTAAAAATAGGGGAGCTCGGGCTCGGCGGCCAGTCAGGAAAGAGGAATTCGCCCTGAGAAAACGGGCTATTTTAGGGGATCCGCGCTCCCGGCCTCGAACAGCCCCCCCGGGGGCAGGCTGCGGGAACCCGGCGGCCGGGGCTGACGGGGCAGAGCCGCGGCCGTTTCGCTCAGTTTTCCTGGGGCTCCTCGGGAAAAGGGGGCCTGTGGGGCGAGGAGGGCGATCGCAGCGGTCTGAGGCTGGGAGGGGTAGCGGGGGGAGAAGCAAATCTTGGCCAGCGGGCGTCCCGGGGGAGGGAGAGGAGGGAAGGGGGGCCCCGTCTGCTCCTCCCCGGGATGCTCCAGGTGTGGGGTTTCGCTCGGCTCCTCCACCCTGTAGGAGGCTGCAGCCTTTTCCCGGCTCTCGAAGCCCCGGGGGAGGGGTCCCGGTCCCGGGACTGAGCGCGGGGGCAGCGGTCGCGGCGCCGGCGGAGCCGCCGGGAGCCTCACGCCAGGGACCCGACGTGTTTCCACCCAGCTTTAAGCTCTTCACAAACACCGGGCTGTCACGGGGTGCCGGGGCTCGCCGTCCCACGCAGGGCTCCTTGCCCTTGATTTATGGCCGCTCCGAACCCTCACGAACTGCTCGGGGTAAACACAGCCCCGCACGGGCGGCCGGAGCTGCCTGGCAGGTGTCTGACCTCCCGGAAAGCCGTCGGGGCCAGGAGCCCGGCGCTGACCGTCCCTGCTCGAGCAGAGAGCTGCTGGGGGGTGGGAGTGCTGGTGGGGATCATCCCGGGACACAGAGATGGGAGACATCACAGAGCCACAGAGCGTTAGGGATTGGAAGGGACCTCGAAGGATCATCTAGAGATTGGAAGGGACCTCGAAGGATCATCTAGAGATTGAAAGGGACCTCGAAGGATCATCTAGAGATTGAAAGGGACCTCGAAGGATCACCTAGGGATTGGAAGGGACCTCGAAGGATCATCTAGGGATTGGAAGGGACCTCGAAGGATCATCTAGGGATTGGAAGGGACCTCGAAGGATCATCTAGGGATTGGAAGGGACCTCGAAGGATCATCTAGGGATTGGAAGGGACCTCGAAGGATCATCCAACAGAGCCCTTCAGGATGGGCAAGGCAGAGCAGCTCCTACATGAAGGAATCCCTGTCTGCAGCTTTTCCAACTGTCCTCTGGCCATGAGGCCACAGGACTTGCTCCTGGGCAGCAGAGGAATCGTTTCCTTGGCTTTCAGCAGGTTCTTCTAGGTCCTAATGGTACCCTGAAGAGCAGGGTCTTGCATTGGAGGCTTCTTGTCTTTGAGGAGAAGCTGGGTTAGATGTGATCTGCTTTTGGAGGTGTTTGCTACCTTTGGAGGTAGTGGAGGAATCATTTCCTTGGCTTTCAGTTGGCTCTTCTAGCTCCTAACAGTGCCCCAAAGAGCAGGGTCTTGTGTTGGGGGCTTCTTGTCTTTGAGAAGAAGCATTTACATGGTTTTCAGTTGGTTCTTCTGGTTTCTAGTGGTGACCTGAAGAGCAGGGTCTTGCTTTCTGGTCTCCTTGTATTTGAGAAGAAGCTCCATGAGATGGGACCTACTCTTGGAGGTGGGGTCACCAAGTCCAAGCAGCAACCCTACTCTATGAGATCACCCCGAACCAGATTCCCCGACAATACTTCTAAGTGACTTTAACTCTTCCAGGGATGGGGACTCAACCCCCACCCTGGGCAGCCCGTTCCAAGGCCTGACCACTCTCTCTGGGAAGAATCTCTTCCTCATGTCCAGTCTAAACCTCCCTGTTGGAGCTTGAAGCTCTTCCCTCTGCTGCTGTGAGCAGAGCCCAGCACCAGCATCTCTGCAGGGTCCTTTCAGATAGTTGTAGAGAGCGATGAGGGCTCTCCTCAGCCTCCTCTTCCTCAAACTCAACAGCCCCAACTCTCTCCATCTCTCATCAGATGGATTCTCCAGCCCTTCCCCATCTCCGTTGCCCTCCTCTGCCCTCGCTCCAGCCCCCCGACGTCTCCCTGGTCCTGAGGTGGCCAACACTGGCCCCAGCCCTCTTCCATCTCTCTCACGCACCTTCTCCCGTTGACTTCCAGGGCCGGATGTCTTCTGCGACTTCAACGGCAAGAAGTACAGCCCCGGCGAGAGCTGGCACCCCTACCTGGAGCCGCAGGGCCTGATGTACTGCATCCGCTGCAGCTGCGCCGAGGCAGGTCCTGCGCGGAGCCCCGGGGAGCGCTCGGGCAGAGCGGGTTTGCCGTCTGGTTGGGCCAGAGCATCCCCTTCCAGTCCCGCTGCGGGATGCTGGGCTCAGCTCTTCCCTTTCAAAAAGACCCCCCCCACATCCTCCTGGGGGTGTTGGGTTGACCATAGAGTCATTCAGGTTGGAAAAGACCCCTGGGATCGAGTCCAACCAGTAACCCTGCTCCACAAGGTCACCCCTAAACCAGACGCCCCAACGCTACATCTAAGTGCCCTTTAAGCTCATCCAGGGATGGGGACTCAACCAGCCCCATCTCTGTGGTGCTGGTGGGACCACACATGGTGTTTGGTGGGGAGAGACGAGGCCGTGAGCCGGCTGGGTCTGGGCAAGGGATGGAGACATCCTGGGCTGGGATGGGGAGCTGCCCCGGCACCGCCCGGTCATCGGCCAACATCTCCGTGCCGGGGGGAGCACGTAGGTGGCCCGGCCATCCTCCTCTGCTCTTCCCCCAGAACACCAACATCAGGTGCTACCGGATCCAGTGCCCGGCTCTGCATTGCCCCAGCCCAGTCGTGGACCCCCAGCAGTGCTGCCCGCGGTGCCCCGGTAGGTGGTGACGAGCTCTGGGGTCAGACCTGCCTCCTCCTCACCCCAAACCCCATCACCCTGGTGGACAAGGACTGGCTTTGACCACACTGAGGTGGCCAACAAGACCCCGTGAGGACAGACTTACTGGGGTCAGCGTGGTCGGGGCAGCCCTGAGGAGGTGCCCTGACCGCTCCTCCCCTAACTGGGCTCTGTGAAGGGGTTGGACTGGGAGATCTTCCCAGGTCCCTTCCAATCCCTAATGCTCTGTGTGAAGGTCTCCTTGTCCTTCTGGGCTGGGGTGGAGGGGAGCCTCTAAGCCTGTGGACTTCTTACCCCTCTGCCAGAGCCACCCTCCCCTTCTGGCCTCCGGGCACCCGCCAAGTCCTGCCAGTACAACGGGACGACCTACCAGCAGGGCGAGATGTTCACCACCAGCGAGCTCTTCCCCGGCCGCCAGCCCAACCAGTGTGTGCAGTGCAGCTGCTCCGTGAGTGACCCGCCGGCCGGGGACGTGGGGGGCTCGGGGGCTGCTCCTGCACCCCGACAGTCACAGAGTCCCAGAGCATCAGGGACTGCAAGGGACCTCGAGAGACCAACCCCCTGCCACAGCAGGATCCCCTCGATCTGGTCATTAGGGGTTGGAAGGGACCTCAGCAGGATCCCCCAGATCCAGTCACACAGGCACATGGCCAGAAGGGTTTGAAATGTCTCCAGAGAAGACTCCACTGGGCAGCCCCTGCCAGGCCTCTGGCACCTTCACTAGGTCCTTCTCAGGTTGACGAGGAACCTCCTCTGCTCCAGCTCACACCCGCTGCCCCCTGTCCTGTCACTGGGTGCCCCTGAGCAGAGCCTGGCTCCATCCTCCTCACATCCACCCTTCCCAAACTGACCAACACCCATGGGGTCACCCCTCAGGCTCCTCTTCTCCAGCCCCAGCTCCCTCAGCCTCTCCTCAGCAGGGAGATGCTCCCCTCCCTCCATCACCCCTGTGGCTCTGCACTGGGCTCTCCCCAGCAGCTCTGGGTCCTTCTGGCACTGAGGGGCCCACAGCTGGACACAAAGCACCCCAAGACAGGGCTTGGATTCGCTCTCCCCACTGGGATCCTGTGACAGCCCCAGGAAGCAGCCTCCTGATGCTCTGCTTGGGAGACGTGGGGCAGCCTGGTGATGCTGGAGGTGTGTGGGGCGTGGGGCCAGGGGCTGGGCGATGGGTGATGGCTGCAGCAGCTCCTCACGGAGAGGGAGTGAGGAAGAGGGGCTGGAGGTGCCAGCGCTGGGCTGGGATGCCCTGGGGACCTGCTCCTGTTGGCTGCAGCCTCCGTCGTGGAGAAGGTGAAGGCTGCAGACACCACAGAATCACCAGAGCTGGAAGGGACCTCCAGGGATCAAGTCCAACCCCACCCCACCCCAAGCAGGACTGTCCAGAGCACCTCGAACAGGGCAGGGGCTGAAGACCTCCGGAGCAGCCTCCCTGTGGCTTTGGGAGTCTCAGTGCAACCCCTTGTGTCCCAGCTTGTGCCCAGTGCTCCTTGTCCTGTCACTGGGCACCACTGGGAGCAGACTGGCTCCATCCTCCCTACGGCCCTCCTGCAGGTAGGGAGCTGGGGATCAGGACCCCCCTTGTTCTTCTCCAGGCTGAACCCCAGCAGCTCCCTCAGCCTCTCCCCTCCAGCCCCCTCCTCAGCCTCGTTGCTCCTCTGGCCCCGCTCCAGCCCCTCCATCCCCTGAAGTGGGGGGCCCAGGGGCGAGAGAGCAGCTCTCCTCAGGGTCCCACCTCTGAGGTCCCTTGAGAGAGGAGCACTTCCCATCACTCCAAGCCAAAGGAGTCATCCAGGAGAGGAAAAGGGGTTGAGGGAGCCCAGACCACGTCCCTTCCTCACGCACCAGCTGGATGGCAAAGCATCCGTGGTACCGGGGCCGCTGGTCTGGGCACCTGGGCTGGAAGGAGGAGCTGCTGTGGGTTGGCTTTCTGGGGCTGCCCCTCGTTCACCTCTCGGCTTTGACTGACTGAGAGCTTGTGGAGACCCCACAGAAGGTGCTGCTGGAGAAGAGGATCCTGTTGTCAAGGTCTAGCTGGGCTTCTTCACCCAGAGTCCTGCAGAAGAGCTGAGACTCAGCCCAACAGCCAACAAGTCCACTGGGGTCAAGGGTGGCCCTGTCTGGTGGATGCCAGCATGAAAGATTTTGGTGGGACACGGTCCTGGACATCCAGCCCCAGCTCTGGACCTGGTGGGACATGGTCCTGGACATCCAGCCCCAGCTCTGGACCTGGCGGGACATGGTCCTGAACATCCAGCCCCAGCTCTGGACCTGGAAGGGACCTCAGCAAGCACCCAGCTCCAACCCCCTGCCATGAGCAGGGAGATCTTCAGCCAGACCAGGCTGCCCCAGAGCCCCGGCCAACCTGCCCTTGGACACTTCCAGGGGGTGATGGAGCAGCCACAGGAGCCCTCAGCGCCCTCACGGGAAGGACTTCTGCCTCGTCTCCATCTCCCCTCTCGAGGTGGAACCCAGCCCCCTCATCCCACTCCTGAGCGCCCTTGTGCCGCAGACCCTTCCCCAGCTTCAGCCTCCTTCCCTGGACCTCCACGTCCCCCTGGACCTCCACGTCCCCCTGGACCTCCACGTCCCCCTAGACGTGAGGGATCCAAACCTGAACCCGGGACCCAAGATGCGACCTCCCCGGCGCCTGGTCCTGGGTGGGGAACCTCCACCACTGGGGGTGTCTGTCGGGGAGCGACAGGTGGGGGCAGGGAGCCCCTCTGGATCCTCAAGATGCTGACTCTGCGTTCTCCTGCCCTCCCAGGAAGGACAGATCTACTGCGGCCTCGCGACCTGCCCGGAGCTGCTGTGCTCCTCTCCGCTCACGGTGCCCGACTCCTGCTGCCAGGTCTGCAGAGGTGAGCAAGAGGGAGGGTTGGGAGCCCCCCAGGTGCCTTCCACCAGCTGGCAGGAGCCGCTTCAGCCCGGCTGTGGCCCCCGAGTGCCCTGGTGTGGCCACTGGGGTGATGTTAGGTGCTGGGCTGGCTGAGCTTCTCCAGAACCTTCTCAGGGGGTTGTTTTCTTTTCCCTTCCAGATGGCTCCTTGGAGAAGTCCACGGAGGAAGAGCCCCTGCAGCTGAACAGAGGTGTTGTACGTGATGTTTGCTTCCTAGCCCCCGGCCACTGCTGCCAGCACAGCCCCCCGGAACAGCCCGGAGACCCCCTGCCCTTGGCCGGGGTCCTCCGCAGACAAGTGACCCACAGTGGCAGGGCTGCTGGGGAGAGCCCAGGGCAGGGCCACAGGGGTGACCTCGAAAGGACATCTGGTTCACAGACAAACCTTGTCTTGCAGTTGACTCTAGATGAAGGCCATCAGCAGAGACTGAGACCTCAAAAAGCCACTATAGAAAGAGTCTTAACTGTTGGGCTAGAAGACCTTCCGAGGTCCCTTCCAATCCCTAATGTTCTGTGATTGTTCCTCTGAAGCATCTCTGATGCCTTCAAAAGAGGTTCTGGAAATCTTGGGCACTTCTCCGTGGTGGCCAACATGGCCAAGGCTGGCCAATGAATTAGAGTCTAGCAGACTCAGAGGTGACCAACAGCCAGACCTGACCTTCACCTGTAGAGAGAAGGTGTCTCCTCTCCACCCTACACTCAAAGATCTCCTCCCACCCTGTTGTGACCCACAGCCAGTGCTGGTGCTGGCCACCAGTTTGCCTGCCCCAGCAGCCCGTGTGTGGCTCACGGTGGCATTTCAGAGCCGTGTGGCCCATGCCAGCCCTGTGGGGCCAGGTGACCCCCTGCTCCTGGCCCCTGCTGCCAGCATCTTGCCTCTGGGGACCCTTCGTGCTGGGGTCCTGTCCCACTGGGCTGCTCTGGGAAGACTGGGGTGCTCCGGGTGGTGCCAGACCAGTGAGAGGGAAGGATGTGGCCGGTCCACGCTGGGGGGCAACTGGGGTTGTCAGCTTCCCAGTAGGGATCTGGGGAAGACCAGCTGGTTTCCCTGCTTGGAACTAGGACCTCACTTAGGACACAGGACCTCACCTGAGGGTCCTGGGTGAGAAGGGTCCTGCCCCAACGAGGGTGACCCATGACCAGGACGGGGCACTGGCACCGACTCCTGGGCCACTGCAGAGGTGCAGAGGGCCCTCGGGGGAGCACGACCCAGCCAGCCTGGCTCTGAGCCCCCTTCCCTGTCTGCCCACAGCGGCACTCGCAAGACCCCCGGTGCCTGGGGGAGGCCACGGGCTGGAAGCCACCCGGAGCTGCCACGTCCACCGCTCTCCCTTCCTCCCTGGAGCTCATCCCCAGGAGCTTCAAACCCAAGGGGGGAGGTGGCACCACCGTGAAGATCGTCTTGAAAGAGAAGCACAAGAAAGGTAGGAGATGGAGGGGCTGGGAAGCTTCTGTGTGGCCAGCGGTGGCCTCTCCAGGACTTGGGATTCTCCAGGGAATGAATGAATGAATGAGGTTCACTTTCATAGCATCCTCTTGGCTGGAAAGGACCTCCAGGGCCACTGGGTCCAGCCCTCATTCCAGCTCCTCCCTAACCCCACAGACTCCCTCTAGCTACTCAGTTTTTAAGCCCCTCCAGGGATGGGGACTCCACCACCTCTGGTGCCCAACCAAACCCCACTTCCCTCTGCTCTGCAGCCAACCTCACCAGCTCTGGTGGCCCTTGGCTGCACTCCGTAGGGCTCTGGTGGCCCTACTGATATAGGGTTGAGAGAAGACGGGTCCTGAGGGTGTTTTGGAGATCTGGGACCTGGGGAGGGAGGTGCCCGGCTGGGAGGCTCCAAGAGGTCCTTCCGGGACAGCGTTGCCCAAGGACCAGATGATCCTCCTGGCAGCTCTCGGCCACGAGCTGGTCCTGCCCTAGTGTTGAGGTCTTCTGGAGCACAGAGGTAGATGAATGAGCTGAGGAGCCCAACCTCATGGAGCCAGAGTGGAGAAGGCGGCTCCTTTCCCCTCCTGGGCCCTCTCCTGCGGCTCCATGTCCAGCAGGGCTGGTCCCAGCCCTTGGAGAGGAGCGATGGAGGGAAGGCTGGAGCTCCACAACTTTTCGTGGAGGAGTCAGCAGGTGGCAGCTGTGCTTCATCCCTGCCACCGCCTGGGCTGCCACCCGGGCTCGCAGAGGCTCCCGAGATGCCTCCCACCCCAGCAGCCTCCATCTCCTCCTGGTCCTCCTGAGGTGGGGCGGCCACGATGTCCGCTGCTGCTGGGGGCCGCGGTCTTGCCGGGCGGTTGGGCGCAGCCAGAGCCTGGTCCTCCCACCAGCAGCTCTGTCCTCTCCTCCAGCCTGCGTCTACAATGGGAAGACCTACTCCCACGGGGAGGTCTGGCACCCGGTCCTCCGGCTCCACGGCCTCCTGCCCTGCATCCTCTGCACGTGCCGGGACGGCGTCCAGGACTGCCAGAAGGTCACCTGCCCCAAGGAGTATGCGTGCGACCTCCCGCAGAAGGTGGAGGGCAAGTGCTGTAAGAGCTGCCCAGGTAGGTGGGACCCCCTGCGGCCGCCGCCCGGTGCCCTCCGGGGCCGCGTCCTTGCTTCTGGCTCTCAGCAGCTCCCTGAGCTCCGGGAGGTTGGAGCCAGCTGCAGGTCGGTGCCTCTCTTCCCTCCCCAGGACCAGAGGAACCAGCCTCCAGCTGCCTCAGGGGAGCTTGAGGTTGTCCCTGAGGACCAACTTGTGCCCCACAAGGGTTGCCCAGAGCAGGGACAGGAGTCCTCATCCCTTTAGATCTTTCAAAGCTGTAGGATGAGGACCAGGGACCAGTGGGGCCCTGGCAGTGCTGGGGCAGCAGTTGATGGTCTTAAGTTCTTAAGCCCTTGATGATTTGAAGTTCTTAAGCCCTTGATGGTCTTAAGTTCTTAAGCCCTTGATGAGCTTAAAGGTCTCTTCCAACCCAAATGACTCTGTGGCTCTCTGTTGTGACGGAGGGGCTGCCCTGCCTGGACTGTTCCCGTGTGACCTGGTCTAGGTGGTCCTGCTCTGGCAGGGGGTGGGACTGGATGATCTTCAAGGTCTTCCCATCCCTAACGACTGGATCTAGGGGGTCCTGCTCTGGTCCATCCCTTGAGGTCCCTTCCCATCCCCGAGGCTCCGTGATCCTGTGACACACAGAGCAGCCCTGGAGCAGGTGAAGGTCGATGGTCTGGGATGGAGGTTTCCCTGCCCCCAGGCTGCAGGCTGGCAGGGATGGGGGTGCTGAGCTGCCTTCATCCCCCCCTTTAGTCCTCGCTGAGCCTGCAGAGCCGATCGCTCCCCTTCCCATTGCGGGGAAGGGGCTGGCTCTGGACCCCTTTAACTCGGGATTTCACAGCGTCCCAGAGCATC
Organism: Rhinopomastus cyanomelas; assembly: GCA_013400115.1. Classification (NCBI taxonomy): domain Eukaryota; kingdom Metazoa; phylum Chordata; class Aves; order Bucerotiformes; family Rhinopomastidae; genus Rhinopomastus; species Rhinopomastus cyanomelas. Next base: position 108,214 of record VXBP01005323.1, on the reverse strand, counting down.
AGGGGTTGGAAGGGACCTCAAAGCATCATCCAGAGTCACAGAATCATCAGGGGTTGGAAGGGACCCCGAAGCATCATCCAGTCCCACCCCACTCAGACCGACCCCATCCCCTCTCCAGGAAGAGCAGCTCAGGACGACTGCAGACAGGACGGGGGGAGCAGAATCCATCCCAGAACCACCACCCCACCCAAATAAACCCAGCAGCCCGTTTACAGCCCAACTGTCCTTGGAGCAGTGCTCGCGGCTCCGGCAGCCCGGCTGCCCGGGGGAACGTGGCCAAAGTCGGCGGGGCCGGGCTCCTCCGCCTTCCAGGGACCACAACCACCGGCAGTAAATCTCCCTCCCAGCCCGCGGGGATCCCTTCAGCAGGGCTGAGCTGGGCGCCCGGCCCGGGTGGCCACGGCGCTGGCTCCTCTGCAGGGGACCTTCACGTCCCAGCTCCTCCGGGGTGGCAACGGGAGCGGGATGGGGAGCAAAGAACCTGATGGTGATGGCACCGAGGTTCCTCCAGCGGGCACCCAGCTGCAGGAAATGCCCCTTCCCCGCTGACACAGAGGCTCTTAAAGTCAAGAGAGGGGGGAAACGTAGGGATGAAGGGGTCTGCAGATCCTTCATCAGCATCTCAGATGCCCCAAGAGACACCAAACCTCACGAGATGCTTCTCCCTTGACCTGGGTGCTGAGATCACAGAGTCCCAGAACATCAGGGGTTGGAAGGGACCTCAAAAGACCATCCAATCCAATCCCTCTGCTGCAGCAGGACCCCCTAGACCACCATCTAGGGCTCCTCTGAGCCCCATGCCTCCTCAGCTTAATGAATCCTCTCCTTGCCTTTGCCCAGAAGCCAGGGCCAAGCCCACGGAGGCGAGCGCGGCCGCCCGCTGCAGCAGGAGCCCCAGCCAGGTCCTGGTGCACATGTTTGTGCCCCCCAGCTCCGAGAAGCCCAAGGAGATCCTCAGGACCATCGCGATCGAGAAGGAGTCTGCAGAAGAGGTGGAGATCTACAACTGGAAGCTGGTTAAGGGTGAGCACCGTGACGAGTCCAGCCGCCGAGGGAGAAGGTCTGGGTGGACATGTGGTGCCTCCTGAGCTTCGTTCACACGTCTGGGCTGCTCTAGAGGTGCTGCAGAGCCCGTGTGGGGAGCCCAGAGCTGCTGACAGCCAGCTGGCTCCTCCTTTGCTACAGACCAGGAGCTGGAGACAACCGGTGGCCCCAGGGTACCCAGCCTAGAGCTGTAACATCACCTGCAGGCAGAGCACATGGGCAGAGCAGGGCCATGGGGTTGTTCCTCCAAGTCTTCTTGCTGCCATGACAGGTGGAAGCCCAAAGACCAACCCAAAATGCTCTGGTCCTTCCACATTCTTGCTTTTTCTCTTTCATTTTATGTCCAGTCCATCCACTCCTCCTGTCACCTGTCCTCTCACCCATCCCTCCTTCCCTCCATCCACCCTTTCATCCTTCTAGCCATCCCTCCTACCCCTTCATCCATCCATCCTCCATCTACCCCCCTCTCTATCCCTCCATCCATCCCTCCTTCTCTCCATCCATCCATCCCCCATCCATCCCTCCCTGAGGAGAACTTCTCCCTGGAAAGGGCCCTCAGCCCCCGGAACAGGCTGCTCAGGGGAGGTGGTGGAGCCTGGAAGGGTTCAAAAGCTGAGCAGCTGTGGCCCTGAGGGACAGGGTTTGGTGGCCATGGTGGGCTTAGGGTGACAGTTGGACCAGATGATCCTGGAGGTCTCTTCCAGCTGGGAACCATGGAATCATTCGGGTTGGGAAGGACCCCTGGGATCATGAGTCTGGTCTTTGTCCAGCCCCAGCTTCAGCCCCAGACTCCCAGCAGGACCCTCCCCAAGGGTCCTTTTGGACCCCAGGAGAGGACAGAGGGTTGTCCTCAATGCCCAGCTGAGTGTCCGTGTTTCCCCCCACGCCAACCCCACCAGGAATATTCCACCTGCTGCAGACCAAGACCGTCAGCAAACAGGACTTCAAGCAAGAAGCCCAGAACTTCAGGCTGGTCACCAGGACGAGCGAAGGTAGAGAACGAGTCCGACCCCCCTTCCCTGCCCCACAGGACCCCCCCGCAGCCTCCCCAGAGGCTGCGCTGGCGCGGGGAGGCGGTTTGTCAGCTCGGCCGGACCTGGCACCGCCACACGGGACTGGTTCCCAGTTGGAGGGCGCTGGGAAGGGCAGCCAGCACCCCCCGGCTGCCTCCTCGCCCGCTCTGGCTTCGAGCCCAACGGGATCGCAGCCGCCCCGCAGCGGCCAGCGGGTCACTCGCCAGCGGCTGCCGCCGCCCAGTGCGCACCAGTACCCCCAGTGCAGGGAGTGAGCGCTTGTGGGGGGGGTGTTTTTCACCTCCAGTCCGCGCAAACAACCGCTCCCGCGGTGCCGGGGTGAGGTGCTGCCCCGGGTTGGCTCCTGGACCCCCGACGGGGTCCGCTCCTGCCGCAGCGTCCGCCCCCGCGGGCGAACCGCCCCCCGTTGTGCAACCAGCCCGTCCGCGGGGCTCTCGGAAAGCTCTGCCGGGCGATGTCTTCCCGGCAGGGGACTAATTCGGCTGCAAAACACGTCCCCCCCCCGGGGGATGACGGCAAAAGGGCTGCGCAATCCCCGCCGGGGTTACGGGGCGAGCGACCACCTAGAGGGACCCCCCCGTCCCGGCCGCCTCCTCCTGCTCCTCGGGCGATGATGCTGCTGGTGTTTTGGGGGGCGAGGAGACAGGCTGGGGGCACTTGCTGGAGGCGTCGGGGTGTTTCCCAGCTCCTGGGGGGGTCTTTGCTCTGCGGAGAAAGTCGAGAGGGGCTGCTTCTGCTCCCGCAGCTGCCGGGGGCTGGGGAAGGCTGCTCCCTTCACATATCGATCAACACCCGTGGAGGGGTTAGCTCCAGAGCCCCAGCTCCCTCAGCCTCTCCTCAGCAGGGAGCTGCTCCCCTCCCTCCATCATCCCTGTGGCTCTGCCCTGGGCTCTCTCCAGCAGCTCTGGGACCTTCTGGAGCTGGGGGTCCACAGCTGGACACGAGATTCCAGCCGTGCTCTCCTCAGAGCAGAGGGGGAGGAGAACCTCTCTTGATCTCCTAACCACCCCTCTTCTGATCCACCCCAGGATGCCACTGGCCTCCTTGGCCACCACAGCCCATCGCTGGCTCCTGGCCACCCTGCTGGCCACCAGCACCCCCCGGGTAGCATCACCCTTGCGCAGAAGATGCCACGTGTAGGGGTGTCTTCTACTGCAGCGCCTGCTCCTGATGCCCATCTCTCCTCACCCAGGTCACTGGAACTTCTTCCGCGCCCAGACGTCAGAGCTGAGGGTGACAGAGAGCCCAGAGGAGGACACGAAGAACCTATAGATGAGCGAGAGCCCCCCGAGCCCCCAGAGCTCTGCCGTAGCCATCGAGCCACCCACGCCCCCGCCCGCGCAGACACAGCTACTCGCATTTACCGAAGCCAGAGCTGCACCCCCAGGCGCCGGCACGGCCACGCCAGCGCGGCTTCCAGCGACCCCAGCCAGGAACCACCACCACGGAAGGTGCTTCTCCACCGTGGAGAGCGGAACAGGATGGCCCCCAGCTCCTGCTGTGGCTGGCCAGAGGAGATGTGAGAGCCTGGGGTGATGTGGGGGCTGTTGAGGATCCAGCCCTGACTCCCCGGTGCTTCTGAAGAGCATCATGTGAAGAAGAAGAAGGTGACCAACCGCTGGTGTAACAATGACCCTCCTTAGATCCTCTCCTGGAGCCCTTGTGACTTGCAGAAGAGCTTCTTTGAAGAGCATCATGAGATGAAGAAGGTGACCATGCTGTTGACCAACTGCTGGTGTGATGCTGACTCTCCTTAGATCTTCTCCTGGAGCCCTCATGATCCTCCAAAAGGTTTCTTTGGCTGAATCCCCCTCCCAAAGGGCCTTTCTTGGGAAGTCTTCGGGGTTCCCTCTCCTCTGCCTCACCCAGGAGGCCCCTTTCCTTCACGGGATGCCAAGTGGTGGGCTTGGGTTTCTTCAGGAGGACCCCCCGGCAGGCACGTCAGTAGCGCTAAATCCACCCCGTGTAACCGCCGCGATCCCTGCTGGGCTGCAGCCGCAGGAGAGGATCTCCCAGGGGGCCACCAGGGCCACTCCTGCAGCCTGGGGAGGGGGCGAGCGGCAGCGGCGCCTCCCCCCCGCCTTGGAAGTCGCTTTGGGGGATCCCCCAGGTTGCTCCAGCACGAAGTACTGACCCCCGACGACTCCTCGTAGGCTGTTTTGATAAATCTATTTATTTGGAGACCCAGACCTGATTGATAGACCTGATTAAAGAGTCTTCTTGATTCAGCCTCCTGGGCCGGCTCTCCCTTCCCTGTAGGGTCTGAGGGGCCCCAGTGAGACCCCCCCTATCCCCATGGGGTCTGGTCCCCATCCATCCATCCAGAGGTCCTGGGGACAGGCTGAGGGAGTCAGGGCAGTTCAGCCTCTGGGGGGACCTCAGAGCAGCTGCCAGTCCCTGCAGGGGCTCCAGGAGAGCTGGAGAGGGACCTTTTCTGAGGGCCCCTGGTGCTGGGACAAGGGGGTTCCAGCTGCAGGGCTGTCCCTTTCCCCTTGCACCCCCACGACACCCCAGCTGGTTCACGGGGCCGCGCTCTGGCCACCCCCAGCCTCTGGCACCGGCCGCCGCCGGGCTCCTTCGCGGGGAGATGGGGCGGGGAGGGGATGGAAAAGCAGGAGCGAGGCCCTTCCTGGGTTTACAGGGTTTAAAAATAGCCCCGTTCAGACGGCAGCCCTGGAAGCTCTGGGGTGCAGGGAAGGTGCCTCCTACAGGGTGGTTTCCAAACCCCACTTTGATTTCAACCCCACAGCCACGGCCTCAACCCCATCCTTCAGCCCAATCCCTGCCCTTCGGGGAGCAGCAGAAGCATCTCCAGCCACCAAACTATCTGTCCCAGCAACCTGCAGCCACGAATCCCACCTGCCTCCACCTTTGCAGAGCTGTTGGGTCATGAAGGGGCAGCTCTTGGTACGGAGAAGGATGCCTGAGGTCCCCTAAGGGACTGGGAATGATGGTTCCTCGGAGTGAGCCCCATGTTTTGTGTTTCCATCACCCCCTTCTGAGGCTCAAACGGGCTGCTGGTGGCCGGGTCAGCAGCAGGGGATGGGGGTGCTGGTGGAGCAGCCTGTGCTGCTGATCATGGTCATGAGAAGAGAGATCACAGAAGGGTTTGGGCTGGAGGCACCTTCCAAACTCATCCAGACCCTGAGCAGGACCACCCCCAACCAGAGCCCCAGGGTCCAGCCTGCCCTGGGATGGGGCTTCTCCCACCTCTCTGGGCAACCTGGGCCAGGCTCTCACCCCCCTCAGCATCAAACATGTCTGAACCTCCCTCTTCCAGCGGAACCATCACCCCTTCTCCTGTCCTACAGCCCTGCTGAGGCTGGGCAGCGCTCGACAGGGCCAGACGGGCCAAGGGCCACCACCAGCAGCTTCCGCAGCCACAAAAGGGGACCCCACCAAGGCCCAAGGTGCCCAGCAGCACCCAGCCCTCCGAAGGTCCCTGGGTGCTGCCGCAGGGCCCTGGCAGCACCCGCTCTGCTCCGCGGGGCCGCTCTCTGCTTCCTTATAAGGCCCTGCTGCTCTGCTCCCTCCTCCCCGGGACCTGCGGCCGCGCTGGCATCGCCCATCGGGAGAGTTAACCACCCCCTGGGCGCCGGGGCACCCTCCTGCCCACCTGGGGTGGCACCAGCAGCGCCTCCTCGCCCCCTCCTCTTGGGTTGAACGCGGTGGAGCCGACGGCTGGAGCTGCTCCAGCTTCTCTCCCCGCCAGGACAGCGAGGACGAAGCTCCCTCTGGCTGATGAGAGGGGTTTTGGGGAGCCCCAGCAGAGAAACCCCCTAAACCAGGGGGGGTGAGCAGTGTCTCAGCAGTCACTGCACCCACTGCCTCCTGTCAGGGTGCACATGGGGCTGAGAGGGACACAAGGGGAGGAGATCTCAGCAGGGTTTTGGGTTTGGACCCCCAGCACCACCAACACCAGGGGAGGAAAGGAGCTCTGAGCTCCGTGGAGGCATCAAAACAGCCCAGATACTTCATCCCGCAGGTGCCAGATGGGTGCCACCTGCCCCACAGCACCAAGGGGAACCTTCTCCCTCTAACTCCACCAACACCAAGGGAGGAGAGGAGCTCCTGGCTCCGAGCTCCATGGAGGCCTCAGAGCACCCCAGACACTTCACCCCCGGGTGCCCCACAGCACCAAGGACTCTTCTCCAACACCACCAAGGAAGGAGAGGAGCTCCTGGCTCCGAGCTCCATGGAGGCCTCAGAGCACCCCAGACACTTCACCCCCGGGTGCCCCACAGCACCAAGGACTCTTCTCCAACACCACCAAGGGAGGAGAGGAGCTCCTGGCCCAGAGCTCCATGGAGGCCTCAGAGCACCCCAGACACTTCACCCCCGGGTACCCCACAGCACCAAGGACTCTTCCCCAACACCACCAAGGAAGGAGAGGAGCTCCTGGCCCAGAGCTCCATGGAGGCCTCAGAACACCCCAGACACTTCACCCCTGGGTGCCCCACAGCACCAAGGACTCTTCCCCAACACCACCAAGGGAGGAGAGGAGCTCCTGGCCCAGAGCTCCATGGAGGCCTCAGAACACCCCAGACACTTCACCCCTGGGTGCCCCACAGCACCAAGAGGGAACCTCCTCCCTTGAAGCAGCAGCCTGGGGACCCAGCCCTGCTCCCGAGTTCCCCACTCCCAGGGAACGCTCCGGCCTGGCCAAGGGGGCATCCAGGGAGCCCAGGCCCCCCTGGGGCTGGCAGCCCACGAAGCGCAGGAGCCGGGAGCATGAGCTCATGATATTTGTGAGTCTGAAGCTCCCCTCTGTCCTCCTCCTGCAGACGTTAAGTCATTTTCCTGAGGAAGTCTCCTGTGACGTGGAGCCAGTCCTAGAGGGAGCCGGGGCGGAGCGGGCGGCTCCGGGGGGAGAGGGGAGGTGCAGGAGAACCGGGGACACGGTGTCTCCCCACAAGAAGGGCTCAAGGGGTCGATTCAGCACCAATCACGGCAGCTGGAGACGTCCTCACCTGTCCTTCAGACCTTCTACATCACCAGGCTTAGTGCTTCCAGGAGAAGGAACCTCTCTCTACCTGCTTCACCAGAGGGTCTTCCACGCGGCCAGGAACGAGGAGCCTTGGGGTGACAGAAGCCCCCCGGGAGTCCATCGCGTGACATGAAGACCAGGGATGAAGGGGAAGAAACCCCCTGCCTGGTGGGGTTTGTTATTTAGGGCTCTGCAGCAGAGCAGCCCCACTTCTACCAGGAAGAAACCAAAAAACACTCGAGAGTTTGTTTCCTTCTCTTGGAACAGTTCAATTTGCATCGTAAAAGTCCAAACAAGGTGGCTCATTCTTCTCCCCCACCTCCACCCCTCGCCCCAGCCCTCTGCTGCTGCCCAAACCTGCTCCAGAAGAGGACAAACTGCCTCTGAGCTGGCAGCTGGCGCAAGGTCGGGCAGCTGAGAGGTGCCTTCCCTCATTTTTCTTCTAAGTCTTCAAAAGGTCCCCAGTGCCAGTCGCTAGGAGCTTCGCGGGGAGGATGAGGAGGCACAGAAAGACCACAGTGTCGCTTGCCACCACTCCTGGGAGCTCCAAAGGGGAGGGTGAGGAGCTCTGAGGTCACCCAAGAGCAAGGAGTGGCTGAACCCACCCCACCAGGACACACAGAGCTGCTGCTGCTGGTTGGAGGTGGCTCCTCTTGCATCTGCTGAGGGCAACAGGACCTCAGTGGGATCGGCTGTTGGTCACTATTGAGACTTCTCAGGTCACCAACCTGCTCTCCTGGTCAGGACAACCCCCTTGGTGGGTCCTTTTGTTGGTTATACTGGGGATGCTTCGAGCTCGGGGGGCTGAAGACCTTTCTTCTGTGGTTCCTGCTCTTCAGGCTTCATCTACAGCCACCAGCACCAACACACAGCTCCACCAAGACACCGGTCACACGACCACTGATGGCACCAGCTGCCCATCTGGGAGCCTGAGGTTCTGAGACACCCAGCCCCCATCCTCTGGAGAATGGAGACCTTTTCCTGCTCTCTAGGGAACTGAACCAGGAGACACCCAAACCAGCAGCCTGGTTCTGGCTGAGGGCACTGCAGCACTTAGAACTGGGTCCTCGGGGCCACTGGTGGGGAGCTGCTTCCTTCCTCCCGCAGGAGGATGAGGAGATGCCCTAGAAAACAACCTTCTTGGGCCAACTAAACCCTACGAAACCCCAAGGAGCAGCGAGAGATCCTGCCCAGCCAACAGCTTCATCAGAAGCCCCCTCTCATCACCCTTCCCCTTGACTCGGTAACTTCCAACTGCCTTCCCAGTAACAGTGAAGCCTGCCCCTGGTTCCACCAAAACCAGTGGCAGGGGAAGCCCCCAGGATGGTGGGTTTAGAGCAGACAGAGCACCAGGAGCACCCCAGGATGGTGGGTTTAGAGCAGACAGAGCACCAGGAGCACCCCAGGATGGTGGGTTTAGAGCAGACAGAGCACCAGGAGCACCCCAGGATGGTGGGTTTAGAGCAGACAGAGCACCAGGACCATCCCAGGCTGGAATCGGGCATCAGAGCCATTTGCAGAGGGAAATGTGCAAGGGATTAAAAAGAGTTTTATCAGCAACTGCTGTGTCCAAGGAACCAAAGAAAGGCTGTAACAGGGCAGAGCAAAACCTCTTCACTGGGCTTAGTGGGGAGAGTCAGTTCGTTTCCTTGAGTCAGTGTCAGAGCAGATGTTGGGGATCGCTGTCTGTGCCCAAAGACCTGCTCCACGAGCAGGTTCAGATCCATCTGGAGAACTGAAGGAAGTGGGGGGGGAAGAGAAGAGCAGGGAAAATCTCCCCCAAAAGACCAACAGCACAACAGCTTGACTCCTGCTTTAGTCCAGAGAGCGGAGAGGGCTGTCAGCAGAGAACAAGGGAGCAGCAAGGAAACACCCGGTGGCAGGAGGTTCCTCTAGATCCCGTCTCCAAGCTAGTGGTTCCCAGCCTGCCCAGTAACGACGCCTGGAATGCCTGTGGCAGAGAAGGTGACCCCCCTCCACTACAAAAGCCAGTCCCAAGGGCTAACAGACACAGTCAGCAGCAGAGCTGACGCTGTGGGGACTGCACGTGGTCCTAAGGAGAGAGCAGCAGCCCCCAGCTGCCACGAGGAGTGAGAAGACCAACCCAGCTCATTTCTTCTGGAAGAAGCCCATGATGGAGACCTGTTTGTTGGCTCTGCTGGTGGCTGGGACCCCTTTCCTCGGGTTCTTGCGGTCTTCTTTGGGCTCTTTCCTCACGGGCTGTCTGGGTGCAGCTGGTGCCTGGGACTTGGTAAAGTCATCGTCGCTGTCTGTGCAGGACTCGCTCTCGTAGACCTTCTCGGTCACTGGATAAAAGAAGGGGAGATCATAGAATGATTGAGGCTGGAGCAGCCCCCTGAGCTCAGCCCAGCCCAGCACCTAACAGCACCCCAGTGGCCACACCAGGGTGCTCAGGGCCACAGCCAGGCTGCCCTTCAGCACCCCCAGGGATGGGGACTCCCCCACTGCCCTGGGCAGCCCAGTGCAGCCTCTGATCCCCCTTTCCATGAGGAAGGGCTTCCTGACACCCACCCTAACCCTCCTCTGGCAGCTTCAGGCTCTGCCCTCTCGTCCTGGTGCTGGGTGCCTGGGAGAAGAGCCTGATCCCACCTGACTGCAGCCTCCCTGCAGGGAGCTGGAGAGAGGGAGAAGGTCCCCCGAGTCTCCTCCAGGCTAAACACCCCCAGCTCCCTCAGCCTCTCCCCACCAGCCTTTCCCTCTAGCCCTTTCCCCAGCCTCATTGCTCCTCTGGACCCACTCCAGCCCTGCTGGCCACTCTGTTCCTGATCCAGGCCAGGATGCCATTGGTTTTCTGGGCCACCTGGGCAGCCTTCTGGGCCACCTGGACACCCTGCTGGCACCCAGCACTGCCAGGTCCCTCTCCACCCAGCTGCTCTCCAGCCCCTCATCCCCCAGTCTGGAGCTGCAGGGGGCTCCTGTGGCCAAAGTGCAGAACCCTGCCCTTGGCCCTGTTCATCCTCATCCCAGTGGCCCAGCCTGTCCAGATGTCTCTGCAGCACCCTCCTCCCCTCCAGCAGGTCCACACTGCCCCCCAGTGCGATGCCATCGGTGAGGTCACCAGGGGTAGCGTCGATCCCCTCATCCAGGTCACCAGCGAAGATGCTGGACAGAACCAGGGCCCAGAACTGATGCCTGGTGGACAACCCCCCCAGGCAGCCCTCAAAACAGGGGGCAAGCTGGTCCGTATGGACACGATGAGCCTGCACGGATGGCAACTGATCTGCTCCTAGAACTGGCCGAGCTCGCTCAGCGTCTCCTCAGAGCAGAGGGGCTGGAGAAGGTTAGGCACCCCGGGATGACTGAGCTGACCACAACATACATTCCACCCCCTTCAGCTTTCTAAAAGCTTCTTACAAAAGACCTGCAAGCCCGGCCTCTGGACGCCTGCAGCTCTGCTTCAGCAGCCAGGACCCAGAGGAGGGGAGACCGACCGCGGCCACGTGGAACTGAAGGCGCTGGGCAGGGAGTCTCCCCCTCCCGCAGGCTGAGCGCCCCATCAGACACTGGCCCGGGGGCTTAAGCCCTGACTTACTCCTTGTTTATGTGGGACCTCTGAAGTTTAGAGTTTAGATGAACTCGAGCTCTGCTGCACAGCTCTGGGCTTGCCCCCAAACCAAACACCCCCAAACCCAGACCTCTCTGTGCCGCAGAACCACAGAACATTGGGGGTTGGAAGGGACCTGGGAAGATCATCCAGTCCAATCCTCCTGCCCAAGCAGGATCCCAAAGCTCCAGCTGCACAGGAACATCATAAACACCTCCAGAGAAGGAGACTCCACACCCCCCTCCCACCTTGAAAAGGTTGTAGCTTTGGAGAGAAGAGCTGAGGGACAGGGTGTAGTGGTGGGACAGCTGGGTTTATGGTCAGACTGGATGAGCTCAAAGGCCTTCTCCAACCTGAATGACTCTGATTCTCCCCTGTGTGGGAGAATCATCACTGCAGTAGGTGGACCTGATGCTCAGGGCCATGGCTCACGGGTGACCTGGGCTGAAGACTGGACTTGGTGATCTTAAAGGTCTCTTCCAACCAAAGAGATTGTGAACAATCCAGAAAGAACAAGGGCTGAGCAACACCCCCAAACCCCAGGCCTTCACCCAAGGGGCTGATACCCCCATCTGGGAGCATGGACTTGGTCTAGGGGATCCTGCTGTGGTGGGGGGATTGGACTAGGTGATCTTTTGAGGTCCCTTCCAATCTCTAATGATGCTCTGAGGGCTGAGAGCGATTCTGGCAACCTCCTTCAAAGGCTGGGCTGTGAAAATCCCCCCCCACATCCTCAACACAGAGGGGGTCTTACCCATGCAGCCTTCCTCTTCGTCAATGAACATCTTGGATTTCAGCACACGCTTCCGCTTCCTCCTCTTCCCTCCGGCCGGCACCTGAAGGACATCGCAGGGCTGTGAGAAATCAGGAGTTAAAGGCCCTGCCTGCGCCGAGCTGAGAAGAGCTTCAGCCCTAGGAGGGAAGTCTAGCTGCTCTCATCAAGCCTGGGTCTCGACCACTGCTCCCAGTTCTGCACCACCAGCAAACTGGCTGAGTTTCCCTAGAGAACATTAGGGATGGGAAGGGACCTCAAAACATCACCCAGTCCCAGCCCCCTGCCACAGCAGGATCCCCCAGATCCAGTCACACAGGACCATGGCCAGGAGGGTTTGAAACATCCCCAGAGAAGGAGACTCCACAACCCTCCTGGGCAGCCCCTGCCAGGGCTCTGGCACCCTCACTGGGAACAAGGTCCTTCTCACAGTGATGTGGAACCTCCTCTGCTCCAGCTCACACCCACTGCCCCCTGCCCTGTCACTGGGTGCCCCTGAGCAGAGCCTGGCTCCATCCTCCTCACACCCACCCTTCACATACTGACCAACACCCATGGGGTCACCCCTCAGGCTCCTTTTCTCCAAGCTCAAGAGACGTCCCTCTCCATCCCTTCCCCCAGGTCACTGCTGAAGCAGCTGGACTGGACCCAGTCCCAGCTCCTGGGGATCACAACTGCCATTAAACAAGCCAGTTCAAAGCTCCTACCTCTGCAGGTGGCAGCTCCAGTTCAGTCTTCGGAGCAGGTACCGGAGGGGTGGGTGGAGTTGGCTCTTCCTCAGGTGTGGGAGGTGACTGGACATCTGTGGAGAAGGTGAACATCATGAGAGCAGGAGGGTCTGCAGCCCCCTTGCAGTGACCCTTTTTGTCTCAGAGCTCCACCAGCCCTGTGCAACTGCTTGTAACCCACATTTAGATCAAGTTCTCACTCGGATGTGTTGGATTCCAGTCAGGCCAAACCATCCAAAGGCTTTAGGACTATGGAACTCCCAAGCTGCACACGGATTCCTTCTCAAACCACTGGGAGAACTTCGTGTCTCTCCTCTGCCCCACTGGTACAACAGTCAGTGCTTCACAGGCAGCGCTGCACCCCCACAATCCAGGGGGCTGGCTTGGAACCACCTTGCTCCCGCAGATAAGCACGAGCTACAACTCACCCACCCTGAAGGACTCTCAGGGGACACCCGGAAGGCAAAGCAGCTCTTTCGTCTGAGGGTGGGGGATCCCTGCAGCAGGCTGCCCAGGGAGGTGGTGGAAGCCCCATCCCTGCAGCCACCCATCAGTTGGACGGGCTCTGGGCAGAGATGCCCCTGCTTGTTGTAGGGGGGTTGCACTGGGTGACCTTTGGAGGTGCCTTCCAACCCAACCCATTGATCCCATGGAAAAACCCCCAGGCCACTCATTCTCCCTCGTGCTCTCTCCTCCGGGTGCGAGGATGAAGAGAGTGGAATCGTTCTGACGCCAAAACCTCCTGGAAAAGCCAAGTCCACCTTTCCAAACCCATCCAGAGCACAACAAGCTGTGGAGCCTTTCCTGGTGATGTCAAACGGGGCTGTACGTGTGAGGATAAGCAGAGCAAAGCAGGGTCACTCTTCAGGACAAAAGAAATGGGGTCAGGTTGCACCAGACTGGAGATTAGGAAAAACTTCTTCCCAGAAAAGAGAGTGGGGAGGCCCTGGAACAGGCTGCTCAGGGAGGGGGCAGAGGCACCGTCCCCGAGGGGGGGGTTCAACAAATGGGCAGACAGGGTGTTTCAGGAGAGGGGTTAGAGGCTGGGGGCTGCAGGGCGGATGGGTGGGGGTTGCAGGGTGGATTATTGGGGGCTACAGGGCGGATGGTGGGGATTGCAGGACAGACAGTTGGGGGGGCTGCAGGGCGGATGGTTGGACCTGATGATCTTGAAGGTCTTTTCCAACCTCGATGATTCTGTGGGGTTGGCAGAGAGAGGGACAGTGAGGATAAACCAGCATGGAGCTGGGAATCACAGAACATCAGGGACTGGAAGGGACCTTGGACGATCAGCCAGTCCAATCCCCCTGCCACAGCAGGATCCCCTAGATCCAGTCACACAGGAACATGCCCAGGTGGGTTTTTAATGCCTCCAGAGAAGGAGGCTCCAGAGCCCCCCTGGGCAGCCCCTGCCAGTGCTAAGGAGCAGCACCCAGCACCAAGGAAGCCCTCAGGATTTGGGGGCGGGAGGGGGAGCAGTGAAGAGCTGAGAACCTCCTGGGCTGGGCGCTGGACCAGCTGATCTTTGGAGGTGCCTTCCAGCCCCTAACGTCCTGCGATTCGGTGACCTATTGCTTAACCAAAACAACGCCGACGCGGGGCCAGGAGGCCACCGTGCTGGGGCTTGGCGGCGGCGCTGCTTGCGTCCGTCCCGCGGCGGCGAGCGTGGCTCTGTGGGGCTGCAGCTGCCCCGGCCGATGAGGTCAGCGCCGCAGCGCTACGAGCACGCGGGCACGCGGCCAGCTGACCTCGCGGGCCAAGAGAAGGGCTCAAGTGACCCAGCGCCTGGCTGCCGGAGCGCGGGGTGAGTTACAGCCTCCGACCGGCGGCCTCGGCCGCCCAGCTACCGCGGTAAGCGCGGGCGGAGAAGGGAGCTAACGTGACTCGGGGCTTCGCCTCGCGCCAAGGAGCTGCCTCTGGCAGCCGCTCGGAGAGGGAGACGGCCCCCCCGCCCCTGAGCAGAGCCAGAGCAAACAACCGAGGTGCTGAGGCTGCTGGAGAGCGGGACGGGAGCGAGCGCGGCCGGGGAGCTGTGGGGGCTTGGCGTTCCCGAGGGTGGGATGAAGAGCACAGCATCAGAAAGCACCAGGGGTTGGAAGGGACCTCCAGAGACCATCTAGATCCAGTCACAGCATCAGAGAGCACCAGGGGTTGGAAGGGACCTCCAGAGACCATCTAGATCCAGTCACAGCATCAGAGAGCATCAGGGGTTGGGAAGGGACCTCCAGAGACCATCTAGATCCAGTCACAGCATCAGAGAGCACCAGGGGTTGGGAAGGGACCTCCAGAGACCATCTAGATCCAGTCACAGCATCAGAGAGCACCAGGGGTTGGAAGGGACCTCCAGAGACCATCTAGATCCAGTCACAGCATCAGAGAGCATCAGGGGTTGGAAGGGACCTCCAGAGACCATCCAGTCCCATCCCCCTGACACAGGATCCCCCAGATCCAGTCCCACAGGAACAGCCCAGGAGGGTTTGAAATGTCTCCAGAGAAGGAGACTCCACAGCCCCCTGGGCAGTCCCTGCCAGGGCTCTGCCACCCTCCCTGGGAACAAGGTCCTTCTCACACTGATGTGGAACCTCCTCTGCTCCAGCTGACATCCGCTGCCCCTTGTCCTGTCACTAGGTGCCCCTGAGCAGAGCCTGGCTCCATCCTCCTCACACCCACCCTTCACATATTAATCAACACCCATGGGGTCACCCCTCAGGCTCCTTTTCTCCCAGCTCCAGAGCCCCAGCTCCCTCAGCCTCTCCTCACCAGGAGATGGTCCCCTCCCTTCCCCATCTCTGTGGCTCTGCGCTGGGCTCTCTCCAGCAGTTCACAGCACAGAGCTACCTGGATTTGAACCGGGTTTGATGCTGAAGGTTCAAAACCATCCTGGTGAAAACCCCTTGAGGAGAGGGAGTAGAAGTGTTTGAAGTTGGGAGGGTTGGGGTAGACCCTTCCCAGACAGCTCCTCAAGGGGTTTTCTCCCCACGCTGGAGCTTCTGGGTGAAGCCTCCTCCCGTAGCCAGCGCAGCCCTCTGCCATGTGGTAACTCCTGAGTCAACGCCGAGCTGCTGCTCACAGTTTACTCAAGAGCAACAGCTGCCTGAAATGGATCCAGCCTGGGCAACTGGACGGCCCCGAGATGTAAATCCTGGCTTTGTTCAGTTTGCTCTGACCCTGCCTGGAAAAACAACACCCCCCTTCTCTGTGAGAAGCTTTAGTGCCTCTGCGGCAGCTCCCGAGCCGCCGAGCGCGGAGGTTACGGTGCCACTGAAATCACCCTCCAAAGTGGCTGTAAAACACTTGTCAACACGGCGAAAACGCCGCCTGTGTCGGGCGACGCCGGAGCTGCCAAAGCCTCCCCGTCCTCGCGGGCTCGCTTGAGGGGTTTGTTCTGGCGCGGGAGGCCAAGCGACTGCGGTGCCCGAGGCGGCCCCGCGCCCCCTGCGCTCTTACTGACGAGTCACTTAAATGGAGAGGATTGTGCCTTGTGCCCGGGGCTGGCGCTCGCAGACGCAGCACAAGGCGCTGGGCCTCGTGGAGCAGCTTGTTTTGGGCTCGTTTCAGCACGTTCGGAGCAGCCTCGCGCAGACGCTCCTCTAACGGCGCTCGCGGGGCTCTGCAGGGCCTGCACTAGCCACACCGAGCGTCCTCGGAGCCCGGGGGGAAGAGGGTTTGACAGAGGTTGTGGGGGAGAAGCCCCAGCCCACAGCAACGGCTGTGGACAAGCTCTTCCTTCCCTTTTTCCTCACAGAATCCCACAGCACCAGGGATTCCAAGGGATCTCCAAAGATCATCCAGTCCCATCCCCCTGCCACAGCAGGGTCCCCCAGATCCAGTCACAAAGGAACAGCCCAGGAGGGTTTGAAACATCTCCAGAGAAGGAGACTCCACAACCCCCTGGGCAGCCCCTGCCAGGGCTCTGGCACCCTCACTGGGAACAAGGTCCTTCTCACACTGATGGGCAACCTCCTCTGCTCCAGCTCACACCCACTGCCCCTTGTCCTGTCACTGGGTGCCCCTGAGCAGAGCCTGGCTCCATCCTCCTGGCACCCACCCTTCACATATTGATCAACATCCATGGGGACACTCCTCAGCCTCCTTTTTCCCAGGTCAAGAGACCCAGCTCCCTCAGCCTTTCCTCATCAAGGAGGTGTTCTACTCCATCATCTTCATGGCTCTGTGCTGGGCTCTGCAGCAGCTCTGTGTCCCTCTGGTACTGGAGCTCAAGAGCCCCAGCTCCCTCAGCCTTTCCTCATCAAGGAGGTGTTCTACTCCATCATCTTCATGGCTCTGTGCTGGGCTCTCTCCAGCAGCTCTGGGTCCTCCTGGAACTGAGGGGCCTAGAACTGGACACAAGATTCCAGAAGGGGTCTCCCCAGGGTAGACTAGAGGGGGAGGAGAACCTCTCTCCATCTACTACCCACCCCTCTTCAGACAAGGGGGATGCAGACTGCCCAGAGAGCCACCACCACACATGTCTCGAGGATGTATCAGACCCTCCTCAATGCCTGGCTGTTTCAAGCAGCTTCAGCTCTCCTCCTCCTCACTACAAGCACCCACTGCCTGTTTCACCTCTTTTTTTGCTCCTGGAGCCCTGCGCCGACCCGGTGGTTTCAATTATTGGCCCATCATGCTCCCCAAGCTCTCCTCCCGATCGGCGCGTTGGACGCCTGCTCCGCTCCGCGCTCGCTCCCGACTCCCTTCCCGGTTATCTGCGTTGAACGGCATTTGTCACCTCAAACATCCAACCCCCCGGCATCCAGCCCTGCTGTTCCTCATTATAACCCCAAAGCCTGCGACGCGCCGGGCACCCTGCTCCTACCAAAGCCAAGAGCCACCGAGGAGACGCAGAGTCGCATCGGACGCGGCTCAAACTGTTCTGCTTCCAGTTTCTCTCCCATTATCTCTTTTGGTTTGGAAATCTCCTTCCCTCCAAAGTATTTCTATAAACAGACAGAATGAGAGACTAAAAATGACCCTGGGAGGAGGAGGAGGAGGGAGCGGGGAGAAGGTCACTCTGCAAGTGTTTACTCCCCAAGCACACTGGCTATGACCAGTCGTACGGTTCTGGAAGGCACGAAGAAATCTTTCACAAGGGGTTTGGGAACCTCCTGCGCTGCTCGGGCGAGGACACAGCCAGAGCTGTGCCGAGCTGAACCCAAGCCCGATGGCCGAGGCGCCGCAACTCGCTGCCCAAGCGCTGGCGGCACGGGACTGACGGGAACCTGGAGCCGCAGCCAGCTGAGAGGACCAGGAGGTCCCCTCAAGGTTCCTGACGAGGCTGGAGGACAGGCACTGTGGAACACCAGGCCCCTGACCCACGGGGCTGCTTGGTTGGTTTACCTTCCTCGTCGCTGCTGTCAGACACAGGCTGTTTGATCCTTTTCCTCCTCCTCTTCACACTGTCGGGCTCTCTGTCTTCCTCGTGGTCCGACTTGTCCAGCCTCTTCATCTTGCTGACGCTGAAAGGAAATCAGAAGGGAACCCCTGGGTTACCCTTGGGGTGTTTAGAGAAGCAGGTTCCTGACTGAAATAGCAAGGGGGTGCTGGTGTGGAGAAGCTCAGCGCGAGCTGTCAGTGTGTGAGGGCAGCCCTGAAGGCCAGCTGTATCCTGAGCAGGATCAGAAGTGTCACCAGCAGGGCAAGGGAGGGGACTTGCCTCCTCTGCTCTCCTCTCCTTGGAGCCCTGTGTCCAGTTCTGGAGTCCTCAGGACAAGAAGGACCTGGAGCTGTTGGAGCGAGGCCAGAGGAAGCCACGAGGATGATCGGAGGGCTGCAGCCCCTCTGCTCTGGGGACAGGCTGAGGGAGTTGGGGCTGTTCAGCTTCTGGGGGGGACCTTAAAGCAGCTCCCAGTCCTTGCAGGGGCTCCAAGAAAGATGGAGATGGACTTTTCATGAAAGGTTCTGGTGCTAGGAAAAAGGGGCTGGGTTCCAGCTCCAAGGACGCAGATTTAGATGAGATCTGAGGCAGAAATTGCTCCCTATGAGGGCACTGAGGTTCTGAACAGGTTGCCCAGGGAGCTTGTGGCTGCTCCATCAATCCCTGGAAGTGCTTAAGAGCAGAGGGGCTGGGCCTGTGGGCAACCTGGTCTGGCGAGAGATGTGGCTGCTCAAGTCAGGGGGTCAGAACTAGATGATCTCTTAGCTCCCTTCCAACTCTAAATCATTCTGTGATTCTATGCAAACAAACACCTCTGTGCCTCCTAAGACCTCGAGCACCACATGCACTGAAGGACACAGAACCCCAGAACATTAGGGGTTGGAAGGCACCTTGAGAGATTATCCAGTCCCATCCCCCTGACACAGCAGGAACCTCTAGATCCTGTCACACAGGAACAGCCCAGGTGGGTTTTAAATGTCTCTAGAGAAGGAGACTCCACAACCCCTCTGAGCAGCCCCTACCAGGGCTCTGTCACCCTCACTGGAAAGAAGGTCCTTCTCATTGATGTGGAACCTCCTCTGCTCCAGCTCACACCTGCTGCTCCTTGTCCTGTCATTGATGCCCCCAAGGAGAGCCTGGCTCCATCCTCCTCACACCCATCCTTCACATAGTTATCAACATTAACGGGGTCACCCCTCAGTCTTCGTTTCTCCAAGCTCCAGAGCCTCAGCTCCCTCAGCCTTTCCTCCTCAGGGAGGTGTCCCACTCCCTTCATCCTCTTTGTGGCTCTGTGCTGGACTCCCCCAAGCAGCTCTGTGTCTTCATGAACTCAGGGGCCCAGAACTGGACATAACATTCCAGACGCAGTCTCACCAGGACAGAGAGGGAGGAGAACCTCTCCCGATCTGCTACCCACCTACACAACCACACAGAGGTGCATTTTTGATCCTCAACCACCCCCAGTCCTCCAAAACAAAGAGGACTTCTTCAGCCCCTCTGCAAGCCCAACGTTTTTACCCAGCACCTCACTTGGCCACAGCAAGCTGCCAAGAGGGCACTTCTGATCTCGTCTTTAGAGCTCAGGCTCCCAAACACGAAGCACAGAATCCCAGGACGGTTTAGGTTGGAAGAGACCTTCCGAGATCATCTCGGAACGTCCCCCCGCAGCATCGCTCAGAAGCTCTTTTGACAGCCTGCTCGCCACTATGAGGTAGTGTCTCAGAATCCTGGAGCCATTTTTTAAAGACTACTGGAAAAAAGAGAGCCTGAGAAAGAGCTCCTTTCTTTGGAGTGTTTGGCGAGACGCGACAGACTAACGAGCCTGGAGGCTAAAGGCCCACGGAGCCGAGTGGCCTCCCCACCACCACGCTGCCAACGGGCACTTTCCAGTTCCTTTCCTTGGCTTTCCTGAAGGTGGTTTATCAAGAAGGAGGACCAGTTTGGACTGGTTGTGGTGGTGGGCTGGGCGACACGCTTACCGGTTCCATCCCGAGCGGACAGAGACCACCGGCGAGTTACTCACAGGCCACCAGAGACCCGCGAGACGGCAGCGGTTCGGTTGTCCCCGTCGGTTTGGGTTGGACCCAACACAACAGGGCTGAAGTGAAGCTTTTTACTGGGAGTCGGAGCCCAAAGTAAACCGGCGGCACTGGGAGCAGCGCTTTACACGAGCGACGGCAACCAACAAGCACAACTTTGTGTGCTGGGAGCTGTGGACACAAACTGGGGGAACATCCCACCTTGCCCTGCAGGACAGGTGGCCCTGCCAGCCCCACCCAGGTCGCCAGCAGGGTCTGCTCACAGCGTGAGGCTGTCTCGTGGCAAAGCCAACCCCTCTCTCCCCACCTCACCCCGCACCCAAGGCTCCTGGAAACAGGAGGGGAGGCAGCACTGTGTGACCAGCCAGCTCCACCCAGGCCACCAAGGAGCAGGTGAGCAGGGACCCCAAACGTGTTGCCCACCTTTTTTTGTCCTGTTGTTGCATTTTAGTGGCTTCTGCTCTCTTCCCAGGTTTCTCTGTGACAGCATTACACTGAGGTTCTGCTAGAGAAGGTGAAGGCTTCACTGCTTCTTTCTCCTCCTTGGGTGGCTCAGGCACAGAGCTGACTTTGAGTTTGTCTGCGAATAAACCGTTCAAAAAGGAGCTCAGGTGGGGAATTCAGGACCAACAAAGGATCAGGAGACCCTCTTCCAGGCAGCCCCATCCCCATTAACACCACATCCACCTTGACTGCCAGCTGATCCCTGCAAATCAGGGTTTGGGTCAAGCCCCAGAGAGCCCAGAAACAGGAAAAGCAGGAGTGATGGAGAGCAACAAGGTGCTGCCTCCACCTCCTGAGGTCAGCCTCACGGCGCCGAGGGCCTCCCCACCACCACGCTGCCAAGGGGCACTTTCCAGTTGCTTTCCTTGGCATTTTTGACTGTGGTTTATCAAGAAGAAGAACCACCAGTTCAGACTGGTTGTGGTGGTGGGCTGGGCAATCCACTTACTGGTTCCATCTCAAGCTTCATCAAATTCTCATTAGATTTGGATAATTTAGGTCAGAAAACATCTCCAGAAGCTACCTAGTGCAAAGCAGAGAGGTCACTCCTTTTTATCCTGCACTTGTTAACATCTTCAGCTTTATAGAATCAAAGAACATTAGAGATTGGAAGGGACCTCAAAAGATCACCCAGTCCCATCCCCCTGCCACAGCAGGATCCCCTACATCCAGTCCCACAGGAACAGCCCAGGTGGGTTTGAAATGTCTCCAGAGAAGGAGCCTCCACATCCCCCTGGGCAGCCCCTTCCAGGGCTCTGGCACCATCACTGGGAACAAGGTCCTTCTCACACTGATGGGGAACCTCCTCTGCTCCAGCTCACCTGTCACCAGTGCCCCTTGTCCTGTCACTGGGTGCCCCTGAGCAGAGCCTGGCTCCATCCTCCTGACACCCACCCTTCCCATATTGACCAACACCCCTGGGGTCACCCCTCAGGCTCCCTTCTCCCAGCTCCAGAGCCCCAGCTCCCTCAGCCTCTCCTCAGCAGGGAGATGCTCCCCTCTCTCCATCATCCCTGTGGCTCTGCCCTGGGCTCTCCCCAGCAGCTCTGGGTCCTTCTGGAACCGAGCGGCCCAGAACTGGACACAACATTCCAGATATGGTCTCCCCAGGGCAGAGTAGAGGGGCAGAAGAACCTCTCTCGATCTACTAACTACCTCCCCTCTGATGCACCCCAGGATGCTGCTGGCCTTCTTGGGAGACCAGGGCCCATTGGTGGCTCCTGGCCATCCTGCTGGCCAGCAGGACCCCCAGGTCCCTTTCTCCTCCGCTGCTCTCCACCAGCTCAGTCCCCACCCCATCCTAGTACCTGGAGTTGTTCTTGCCCAGCTGCCAGGCTCTGCACTTGCCCTTAGAGCCAAGAAGTTAGCCCTAAGCGGACTCCCCGGTGACTTGTGATGAAAAGCATCGTTAACACGCCCCGCGTAAGGGCTCCTGGCAAACACCTTGCCCTGCAGCTGATCCTCCAGCCAGGAGGACTCGCTTTAAATCAGATCTCTTCGGCACTACTAATCCTCTCCCGGGTTGGCCTGCACAAAGATGTCATTTTAATTCATCTCCAGCCAGCTAGAGGGTTTTTTTTTTTGCTCTGAAAAGTTCCACTTACAAACCCTTAATTTTTGCCTTTGGAGCTGAGTAAGAGAGTATTAACCCTTGAGAAGACTGAAGAGCAACAGGATAGGGTGGAGAACTGGAATAAAAGAGGGAGCAGAAAGAAAAGGGGCTATAAAAGTGGTCAAGGGAGTGGAAAAAGTCTTTAAAATGATGGGAGGGTGGAACCACTCTGCTGTGGAGGTTGAGAGAGTTGGAGGGGTCAGCCTGCTGGAGAAGAGAAGCTCTGGGGAGACCTTCTTGTGGCCTTTTAGGGCTTCACAGAATCCCAGAACATCAGGGACTGGAAGGGACCTTGAAAGATCACCCAGTCCAATCCCCCTGCCACAGCAGGATCCCCTAGACCAGGTCACACAGGAACACAGCCAGGTCAGTCTTAAATGTCTCCAGAGAAGGAGACTCCACAACCCCCTGGGCAGCCCCTTCCAGGGCTCTGTCACCCTCAACAGGAAGAGGGTCCTTCTCACACTGATGTGGAACCTCCTGTGTTCCAGCTCACACCAGGTACCCCTTGTCCTATCATTGGGTGCCCCAAGCTTAAAGGGGCTGACTTTAAAGCTGGGGAGGGACTTTATCAGGGGCTGTTGAGAGGTCAGGAGGTGATGGTTAAACTACAACAAAGATTCAGGCTGGAGAGAAGGAAGCGATGTTTGATGCTGAGGAGGGTAAGACCCCTGCCCAGGGTGCCCAGAGAGGTGGGAGAAGCCCCATCCCAGGTCAGGTTGGCTCTTGGTGGCTCTTGGGGCTCTGGAGCTCACCAGGTTGTGATGGTTAAACTACAAGAGGGTTAAACTAAAAGAGGGAGATTCAGACTGGAGAGAAAGAAGAGATGTTTGATGCTGAGGATGGCAAGACTCTGGTTCAGGCTGCCCAGAAAGGTGGGAGAAGCCTCATCCCAGGTCAGGTCGGCCCTTGGGGCTCTGTTGCTCTGGTTGGGGCTGTCTCTGCTCTCTGCAGGGTGGGTTGGAGCTAGGTGACCTCGAGCAAGGTCCTTTCAAACCACCCTGCCCTCATTTTGCTGCAGCAGGGGTGGGAAGAAGAGGCCTGGCTGTGCCTCCCACCACCACAGCCTGCTATCACCGATTTTATTTTAACTGCTACTTAGTGAAGAGGAGTTGGGGGGAAAAAAAAAAGGCAGCAGCTATTTCCAACCTCCCTGAGGACTTTTTTTAGGGCTTTTTTTTGCTGTGGCCGGAGGTTTGAATCCAGCCCCTGACCACAAGGGGTTCTGCAAACAGATGGATGTTATAAAGCACTTACTCATGGCAGCTTTTCCAAAGAAGTTGTTGATGAGGTTGCCCTTTGCCGGCGGTTTGCTGCTTGCTGCAGACACCTAGGAGCAAACAGAGGAGTAACCACAGGAATTACTCACGCGGCAGAGCCCCGCGCACGCTCGCTGCCGGCGGCCAAAGCAGCCCGCGCCGTTTGTTGACAAGGCAGCGCCCGAGCTGTCTGGGAGAAGCTGGAGAGGGCTGGGAGCGAGTCGCTGCCGGCTCTCAGAGGGGCTCAGACCCAGCGCGGGTCACGTTCCCATCTGATGGCTGACAGCGTTACTGAAATAAGCGGCTGGGAGCTGGGCTAGTGGCCAGCAGAGAGCTTTGCGCTCGCTTATCGGTGCCTCGAATCCACGGTGCAGCGACGGCGGGAAAGGAGAGAGGTCGGGCCAAACCGTGGGGACTCGAGCCAGCGGCTCCGGGCACGTTCGCGGCTCCGCTGAGGCTCTTGCAATAAAACAGCTCTGCTCCGTGGCACCAACGGAGGGGAGAAGCACAGGCAGGGAGGGAAAAACCCACCTCGGGGAACTGGGTGTCCTAATCCCATCTGTTTTCATGCAGAGAGCTCTAACCAGGGCAGGGCAGAGCCTGGCAGCTGGGCAAGAACAATCCCAGGGACCAGGACAGATTGGGGACTGACCTGGTGGAGAGCAGCGAGGGAGAAAGGGACCTGGGGGTCCCGGTGGCCAGCATGATGGCCAGGAGCCAGCAATGGGTCCTGGTCGCCAAGAAGGCCAACGGCATCCTGGGGTGGATCAGAAAGGGGGTGGGTAGCAGATCAAGAGGTTCTTCTCCCGCTCTGCTCTGCCCTGCTGAGACCACATCTGGAATGTTGTGTCCAGTTGTGGGCCCCTCAGTTCCAGAAGGACACAGAGCTGCTGGAGAGAGCCCAGCACAGAGCCATAGAGATGATTAAGGGAGGGGAGCATCTCACTGCTGAGGAGAGGCTGAGGGAGCTGGGGCTCTTGAGCTTGGAGTAAAGGAGACTGAGGGGTGACCTCATTAAGGGTTCTAAATATGTGAAGGGTGTCAGGATGATGGAGCCAGGCTCTGCTCAGGGGCATCTAGTGATAGGACAAGGGGCAGCGGGTGTCAGCTGGAACACAGGAGGTTCCATATCAATCTGAGAAGGAACTTCTTCCCAGTGAGGGTGACAGAGCCCTGGCAGGGGCTGTCCAGGGGGGTTGTGGAGTCTCCTTCTCTGGAGACGTTTCAAACCCACTTGGCCATGTTCCTGTCCAACTTGATCTAAGGGGTCCTGCTGTGTCAGGGGGATTGGACTCAACAATCTTCAAGGTCCCTTCCAACCTCTAATGTTCCGGGATTCTGTCATTAAAAGGCAACTAGACAGTTCCCAAAGGTGTCACCAGTTCTAAATTAATTGTGACCATTGCTGTAGAAATGAGGAGAAATGAAGGCCAGTGTGCTGGGTAAAACACCCAAACGATGGACAGGGAGGGTCACCACTAGAATCCCCATGTCCTGGCCACACTGCTGTAGGAGAGACTCTGCTGATTCAATCTCAAAGGTAATCCCACCCCAGCAAAACCCCACAGAGCCACCCAGCAGCTGAGAAGATAAACAATTTAGTCTTGAGCAGGTCAAGCTCTGCAAGTTCCCTCTGCAGCCCCAAGTTTAAACACCTTGATGCTTTTAAGACCTGGGCTTCTCACATTTCACTTACTGCAGAAAACAAATCCTTTTAAGCACAACGAGGAGAGCGAGAGCCTCCCCCCTCCTCCTCCACCACCCAGCCCCGGGTCTGTATATATTGGCAGGAGGGAAGACAATGGAACGAGTGTCTCGATAAAGCAGCTATGCTGGTTTATACTGGCCAGAGGGCCGGCTCAAGGAGGGACATCAGAGTGACGGTGAATGTGTTTTGGGGGTTGGAGCAAGAGAGGGGCTCCATGTATTTACTGCTGTGGCGGTCGAGGCTGGGACCAACCTGCTTCAGTGTCTCCAGAAGAGGCCCAGAAGAAGGGACTGAGCGTCCTCTGAACCAGTTTGCTGATGACACAGAACTGGGAGCAGTGGCTGACACGGTGTCAGGCTGTGCAGCTGTTCAGCGAGACCTGGGCTGGCTGGAAGGGAACTGAGTGAAGTTCAAGGGCAAGTGCAGGGTCCTGCCCCTAGGGAGGAGTAGATGATCTTTCAAGGTCCCTTCCAATCCCTAATGTCCCATGAT
This sequence comes from Rhinopomastus cyanomelas, assembly GCA_013400115.1. Taxonomy (NCBI): domain Eukaryota; kingdom Metazoa; phylum Chordata; class Aves; order Bucerotiformes; family Rhinopomastidae; genus Rhinopomastus; species Rhinopomastus cyanomelas. Next base: position 83,096 of record VXBP01005323.1, on the reverse strand, counting down.
TCTGTGAGTACAGCACCAGTAGAGGTTGAGGGTGACCAACTGGGAAGGACCTGGGAGTGCTGGGAGGCAGCAAGCTCTCCATGAGCCAGCAACAGGCCCTTGTGGCCAAGAATGCCAGTGGGCTCCTGAGGCTGATGAACAAGAGTGGGACCAGCAGGACAGGGAGGATCTCCTCCCCCTCTACTCTACTTTGATGAGGCCACATCTAGAATCCTGGGTCCAGTTCTGGGCTCCCCAGGGACAGGGAACTACAGGAGGAGGTAAAATGAAGGGCTACAAAGCTGCTGAGGATGCTGGAGCATCTCTGTGCTCAGGAATGGCTGAGGGAGAGCCCTGGGGCTGTTCAGCTGGAGAAGAGCAGGCTGAGAGGGATCTGATCACTGCTGAGCAGCAGCTAAAGGGTGGGTGCAGGAGGATGGGGCCAGACTCTGCTCTGCAGTGCCCAGCACCAGGACAAGGGGCACTGGGCACCAACTGGAACCTGGGAAGTTCCACCTGAACTTCCCTGAAGAGAAAGTTCTTTGGGGTGAGGGTGGTGGAACCCTGTCCCAGGCTGCCCAGAGAGGTTGTGGAGTCTCCTGCTCTGGGGGGATCCCAACCCCACCTGGATGCCACTGTGGGCAACCTGGGCTGGGTGACACCCAGAGGTCCCTTTCAACCCCTCCAGTCAGCCCCAGCTGACAGAAGGTCCCTACAGTCTCTCCTGCAGTTAAACACTTGTAAAACAGCACCTGAGCACTGCCAGGGGAGGAAGAGTTTAGCACCAGGAGCAGGGATGACGCTGCCCTGTGCTGCTGACGGCGATGCAGGCCGATTAAGAGCAGTTGGTTAAACACATTAACCCAGAGGGCTGCCAGAGGTTCTGAGGTAACTTACACCTGGGGCCTCCTTCGCCTCCGCTTTAGTCTCTTTACTGGTCTCCTGGGGTTTGGAAGCTGCTTTTGCTGCAAACATCCCCATGATCCCTCTGGGCTGCTGCGAGGTCTGTTTGGTGCTCGATGACGGGCCGTGGCCATTGACCGCAGGCCCGCTGGCAGCGCCGGCGTCGCTCGGCGGCTGGGACACCGTCTGCGCCGACGTCTGCGCTTGAGAGACTTCAGCCGGAGGCCTGGGGACCGCGGCGGCGCAGTGAATGGCGCTGAACCTGCAGGGGGGAGTCAGGAGGTGAATTAGGCTTTTAATTAGTTGGTTTAATTTCACCTTGGTTTGCTCACCTCGCTTCTCCTCCAGACACAGCATCTCTTTGGTTGGAGGAGTCCTCTAAGCTCATCAAGTCCAGCCATTGATGCAGCACTGCCAGGTGACCTTCATCCATGTCCCTCACAGAGCCACAAAGCATTAGGGATTGGAAGGGACCTTGAAAGATCATCCAGTCCAACCCCCCTGCCACAGCAGGACCACCTACATCCAGTAATTAGAGGTTGGAAGAGACTTCGAAGGACCATCCAATCCCCCTGCCACAGCAGGGTCACCTAGATCCAGTTGCACAGGAACATGTCCAGGTGGGTTTTAAAAGCCTCCAGAGAAGGAGGCTCCACAACCCTCCTGGGCAGCCCACACCACATCTCCACAGCTTTTCAATCCCTCCAGACATGGGGACTCCCACTACTGCCCCAGGCAGTCTGAGCTGAAACTCGTTTGGTGAAGAGATTCCTCCTAACATCCAGCCTAAACCCCCTCTTTCCTTTGATCCCATCACTTGCCCACAGGGAGAAGAGGCTGGCTGACCCCCTCCTCACTCCAACCTCCTTTCAGGTGATTGTAGAGAGCAACAAGCTCTCCCCAGTCCTGTGCCCTCCTGTTATGGGATGGAAACAAGAGCAAGTGAATTTGTGGATGGGCTCAGAAAGAAAAGCTGGCACAGAACGAGAGCGATGGGAGCCTGCGCTGCAACCACCAGCTGAACGTGTCAGCACGAGCCAGAGCATCCAAGTGCTAAACAAGCTGTTCAGATTTCATGGCTGAGAACACTCCCCTCACACCCCAGGGTGGAGATGGAGCAGACTGTATCTCATTCCTCAACGGGTCATGCTCTCTCCTTCAAGGCTGCAGCATTAAACTGTAGGGCTGCCTGATGATCTAGAACGTTTGCAGCATTCAGATGCCCGACAGAGTCCCCCGAGCAGCCAGGTGAGTAAATCATGAGGGAAGTTCACTCTCTTTTAAACAGCTCAGAAGATCCCAGTTGTTTCCAGAAGTCCTTCCCACCACCTGTCTGGGAAGGACGGATATGTCCTGGCTTGGAGTGATGTGAAACATGATTGAGTGGGGATGGGGAGCTCTGTGAGCTCTGTCTGGACGCTGGTGTGACTGAGAAGCTGTAGCCTTCTAAACCTCCAGCACACCCAGGAACCCTTGACTGCTGCTGAACCAACACCTCATAGGTCTCACAACCCCCAGGGCAAGGAGCACAAAGTAGGACACAACTCACTTGCTGCAGTTGTGCAGGTTCGTCTTGACGATGTCGTAGTCAGTGTTGTAGAGTGGCCCGCTGTCCTTGAGCAGGGCCTTCTGGATGCTGTAGACATGGACACTGGCTATCGTGGCTAGTTTAGACTTCATTGCTGGGGAGAGAATAGACGAAGAAGAGTCCTCTGTTAGCAAAACATTCATGGAGTCAGCCTCTGCCAAGGGTGGAGAAAGTCTCACAGCAAGGAGTGAACTACAGGTTTTTAAGGGGATCCCAGAACATCAAGGATTGGAAGGGACCTCAAAAGATCATCCAGTCCAATCCCCCTGCCACAGCAGGATCACCCAGACCAAGTCACACAGGAACACATCCAGGTGGGTTTTAAATGTCTCCAGAGAAGGAGACTCCACAACCCCCTGGGCAGCCCCTGCCAGGGCTCTGGCACCCTCACTGGGAAGAAGTTACTTCTCATATTGATGTGGAACCTCCTCTGTTTCAGCTCACACCCACTGCCCCTTGTCCTATCACTAGATGCCACTGAGCAGAGCCTGGCTCCAGCCTCCTGACACCCATCCTTCAAATATTTATCAACATCCATGAGGTCACCCCTCAGGCTCCTTTTCTCCAAGCTCCAGAGACCCAGCTCCCTCAGCCTTCAAGATCCCTTCCAAACCCTAATGTTCAGTGACAACAGTGCCATCCTGGGGAAGCTGAAGGCTCATGATTGCTCCAGAACACCGTGAGACACCGCTCACTACTCGGGTATCGTTGCCTTTAAGGAGGAGCCTTCTGTCAGTGGCTGGGAGGTAGAAAAGAATCACTGACTACAACATCCAACATTAAAAAAACCCCAACAAACTGAAATCACAGGCCTGAAGTTCCAAAGCTGTTGGCTCTGATATTTGAAGCTCTGAGAAGAAGCCTCGTATACGAAGCACCCACCTGAACCCCACAGCACAGACCCGAGTGCAGGTGGCCAGGACTGAGCTTTACTTGCCTCGTTGTTCTCTCACAGGAGGGGAAAGCAGGGAAACCCACACAGCTTTCCCCATGTGCTTACCTTCCAGTTGATCCTCTCTCACTACTGCAACCTTGTGGCACTGCAAGACAGAAGCAAACAGCAATTTCAGCAGCTGAGGCCATCGCCGTGTGGGGAAGACAGGGTTCTGCAGTGAAGTTCTTCACTTCAGGTTAGAGATCCAGCTCTAGAGCTGCTGAGGCCTTGGAGACCCTGTTAACGTGGATCAATGTGGAAAGGAGGATGGAGCCAGGCTCTGCTCAGGGGCACCCAATGACAGGACAGGGGGCAGTGGGTGTGAGCTGGAGCAGAGGAGGTTCCACATCAATCTGAGAAGGACCTTCTTCACAATGAGGGTGACAGAGCACTGGCAGGGGCTGCCCAGGGGGAGACCTTCTGGCTCTCAGCTTCAGGAGGTTGGAGCCAGGTGGGGGTCAGTCTCTTCTCTCTCCCCAGGACTAGAGGAACCAGCCTCCAGTTGCCCCAGGGGAGGTTGAGGTTGACCCTGAGGACCAATTTCTGCCCCACATCAGTTCCCCAGACCTGGCCCACAGTGTCCAGGGCAGTGGTGGAGTCCCCATCCCTAGAGGGGTCGCAAAGCCCTGAAGCTCTGGGGTGAGGGACAGGAGTTAGTGGTGGTGCTGGAGGAACAGCTGGACCTTAGAAGTCTTTTCCAACCAAAACGATTCTGTGCTGCTGCAGCTGAACCCACAGCCTCGTGGCTACACCTGCTGACAGCAGCCAGTAGTGCAGGGTTCAGACCAGATCTCAGGAAGAAGTTCTTCATTGCAAGGGTGGAGAGACTCTGGAATCAATTGCCCAGAGAGGCTGTGGCTGCCCCCTCCCTGGAGGTGCTCAAGGCCAGGTTGGGCAAGTCCTTGAACAACCAAGTCTGGCTGAGGCATCGCTGCCCCCTGGCAGGGGGTTGAAGGAGATGATCCCTGAGGTCCCTTCCAACCTAAACTAGTCCTTTTCCATCACTATTTCTTCTTATCATTATTTCTTCCTTTTCTTCACTATTTCTTCCCTTTCCATCTGTATTTCTTCCTTTTTCATCATTATTTCTTCCTTCTTCAGGTTAGAAAAGACCCCTGAGATCATGGGGTCCAACCATCAACCCTACTCTACAAGGTCACCCCTAAAACAGATCCCCCAACACCACATCTAAGTGTCTTTTAAACTCATCCAGGGATGGGGACTCGACCACCACCCTGGGCAGCCCAGTCCAGGGCCTGACCACTCCCTCCAGGCAGAATTTCTTCCTGATGTCCAGTCTAACCCTCCCCTGTTGAAGCTGGAAGCCCTTCCCTCTGATTCTGTGGCTAATGACCTGTGAGAAGAGACCAGCACCAACATCTCTACAGCCAGAGAGCTGTAGAGAGTGATGAGGTCTCCCCTCAGCCTTCTCTTCCTCAAACTCAACAGCCCCAACTCTCTCAATGTCTCCTCATCAGATGGATTCTCCAGGCCCTTCCCCATCTTTGTTGCCCTCCTCTGCTCTCACTCCAGCACCCTGATGTCTCCCTTGTCCTGAGGTGCCCAAAACTGGTCCCAGTACTCAAGATGCATTCTTTTTTCATCATTATTTATCTATTCCTGATAACCTTCATCACTCATTACTTACTGCAGAAGATAACAAACTCATCATTTGATGCACAGAAGTCCACCTTTGGACCCAGTGATACAACAGACAAATCAGAAAGTCCTGACCATCACAGGACATGAGGTATTGGAAGGGACCTCGGAGCTCCCTGGCCCCTCAGAAGAAGTAAACACTCACCATGTGCCCGTTCTGCATCAGGTTTCCCGCGACCAAGTAGGTGACGTGCAGCTGAGCTCCTGAGTTCTCCTTCCTCTTCCTCTCAGTGTAATCATACAGCATCCTGCACAGAAGAAACCAGCATTAACCAGTGTTAACCACCTGCGTGGGAGAGCTCAGAGGGCTTTTCCAGCCTTGACAACTCTGTGAGTCAACAAAGAACTGCAGCCTGACACTGTCTCCCACGGGTGGGACCCCACACCGGGGAGAGTGAAGAGTGCAAGGAAGAAGGACCAGCAGGAACTCAGTGACAAACCAGCCACAATCCCCATTTCCCTGTCCCCACTCAGGGGAAAGGAGGTACAGAAACCAGGAGTAAAGTTGTGCTCAGGATGGGGAGAGGGAAGGTGCTTTAAAATTTGTTTCCATTTCCCATTATCTTACCCTGACTTGGGCAATAAACTAAACTAACCTCCCCGAACTGAATCTGTTTTGCTGGTGATGGTAACTGCTGCCTGTTCTCCTCACCCTTATCTCAAACCAGGAGCCCTTCACTGCACTCTCTCTCCCACACTCAGTCGAGGAAGGGAGTGATAAGAGCAGCTGTAGCATTCAGTCGTGGTCAGCAGATCACACTGGGGCACAAGCCCAGTCAAAGCCAAGGCAGCACCTGCCAACAGGGGTGCAGCGTCACAAGGAACAGAACCAGCCCTACCTAAGAAGGCACAGCAGAGTTCTGAAATCTATCTGGAAGAGAAACTGTTAATTCACAAGCCACAGGCAGCAAAACAAGGAATTAATGAGGCCTGGCTTGAGAACAGAAGGTCTGTGGGATGTGCCAACACCTACTGTTTAGCCTGGTTCACGTGAACTCCCAGAGTGTAGCTCAGCCATTTGTAGGTCACCTGGAACAAGAAATGAAAGTGAAACCACTTTAGGATGAAAACCTCAGCCCCCTGAGCTGTTAAACCACCGCCCTCCACTTGTTCCATGGGTAAAACAAACTCTGCAGATCTCTCACCCTCTAAGAAAACAACAGGAAACCCCAACAGCACAGAATCATTTTGGTTGGAAGAGACCTTTCAGCTCACCAAGTCCAACTGCTCCTCCAGCACTACCAGGTCCCCACCCCACAGCTTCAGGGCTTTGCAACCCCTCCATGGAGGGGGACCTCCTCCCACTGCCATGGGCAGCCTGGGCCAGACCTGAGGAACCCTTGTGGGGCAGAAATTGGTCCTCGGGGACAACCTCAACCTCCCCTGGGGCAACCTGAGGCCAGTTCCTCTCATCCTGTAGCTTGTTCCTGGGGAGAAGAGACCAACCCCCACCTGGCTCCAACATCCTCAAGTTCAGGGAGCTGTTGAGAGCCAGAAGGTCTCTCCTGAGCCTCCTGTTCTCCAGTTCAACCCCCCCAGTTCCCTCAGCTGCTCCTCACAGCACTGGCGCTCCCCTTCCCCCTTCCCAGCTCCGCTGTTTTTCTCCGGCCCCACTCCAGCCCCTCAACAGTCTTCTGGCACTGAGGGGCCCAAACCTGACCCCAGGATTCGAGCTGGGGCCTCCCTGTTGCCCATTCCAGAGGGACAGTCCCTGCCCTAGTCCTCCTGGCCACCCTGGTGCTGACACCAGCCAGGATGTCCTTGGCCTCCAGAGCGCACACTTGCTCCTCTCTAGCTGCTGGTAACCAACCCCCCCAGGTCCTTTCCCCTGGACAGTTTCTAGCTCCTCTGCCTCAGCCTTGAGCAGCACAGGTGGTCACTGGTGATGATGCCACTTTCAACTTGTTTCAGGAGCTTTTATTTAAAGGAGGGGGATAAAAATCCAGCTAGAACAGTCTCCTGCCCAGCCTGACAAAGCCCCTACTGACTGTACAGCATGACCTGTGGAAGAGCCAACACAGAAAGTGCAGCACACACCTCCCCAGAGAGGAGTAAACCTGGAGCAAACAACCCTTGAGCTAGAGCTGCTGAGGCCCCTTTTCCCCTGCACCTGCTGAGAAAGCACTGGGAACCACATCTAGTGGGTGTCAGCAGGAAAAGAGGGGCCAGCCCCAGCTTCACCTTCCAGCTGCCAACAGAAAATGCTCCTGGGGGTTTGGGCTGTTTCAGTCCTGACTAGGAGGGTTGAGGCTGCACCGGTGTCACCCAGTTGCTGACATAGTGCCAGACCTTGCAACACCCCCCTTTTCCAGTATCCCCAGAGCTGTGTTTGATGCCCAGCCTCAGAGGCTCTGCCAAACACTCTGGCTTACACCCCACCCCAAATTGCAAAGGGGTTTCCAGCACCCCCAGATCAGCATTTGAGGACCAGTATGGAGGAGCAAGGTGCTCCTAAAACTGAAGGCTGAACCCCTCCCAGCAATAGCCATGCAGGATGCAAGGAAGTTATGAAGGGGGTGGAGAAGGTAGGAAAGGGGGTTGGGGATTAGGAAAGGAATGGAGAGGGTAGGAAAGAGTTGTGAGGTGGGTAGGAACGAGGTGGAAGGGCAAGGGGTTGAGTGGGAAGCAAGCTGGTAGTAGGATAAGGATGAGGGGGTAGAAACAGAGGATTAGGAAAGGTGGGGGCAGCAAGAGAGTAGGGAGGCAGCAAAAGAATGGAGGGGAACAAGGAGATGGGGGCTAGCAAGGTGTGGGAGGATAAGAAGGGATTTGGGGGGTTAGCAAGAGGCTAAAGGGGCAGGAAGTGGGAGGATGTGTAAAAGGGGAGGGATAGAAAGAGGTTGGGTACATAGCAAAGGGAGGGGTGGCAGGAAAAGGGTGGGAGCAGTGGGAAGGAGATGAGAAGTCAAGAAGGGGGGACAAGAAGGGGGTCAGGAAGGGCGCTAGGGGTAGGAAGTGGGGTGGGCATGAACAGGAGGCTGTGGGTATAAAACATGGGCAGGAACGGGCTGGGGCAGTGGGAAGGAGATGGAGGCAGAAAGTGGGGTCAGAAAGGGGTCTGGGGTAGAAAGTGGGGTGAGCAGCAATAGCAGCAATAGGGGCAGGAACGGGGTTAAGGGGGTGAAAGCAATGGGCTGTGGGAAGGGAGCGGGAGGGGGTCGCTCCCTCCAGAGTTAGGGTTGGGGAGTCCCGCAATGGCGGCGGCAGCCTCGAGCCCTCCCGTCTCCCCCTTCAAAACAACTTCTCCCCCCAGACGGGACTCACGATGCGGTTCTGGTCGGTGACGAACTCGTCGATGTTCTCGAGGTACAGCTCGTCCTCCATGGCGGCCGAGGCCGGGCAGGGCCTTTCCCGCGCACCTTAAGGCCGCCGACTCC
>VXBP01005323.1:16877-63431 GCA_013400115.1 Rhinopomastus cyanomelas | reverse complement strand
TCGCTGTCCCCCAGGCCGAGGCGGTGGTGCTGAGCGAACCCGCCGCACCCGTGTACGCGTGGGGGCTGCGGGGGGCCCCGCAGGAGGCCGCGGAGGGGCTGCGGGCGCGGGGCGCGGAGCTGCGGGCGGTGCGGAGGGGCGGCCACATCACCTTCCACGGGCCCGGGCAGCTCCTGGCCTTCCCGGTGCTCGACCTGCGGCGCCGCCGCCTCCCGCTGCGCCGCTACGTGGAGGGGCTGCAGGAGCTGGTCGTGAGGCTCTGCCGGGCCGTGGGGCTACCGCAAGCCCGAGGGCTACCGCCGCCGCTCACCGGCGTCTGGGTGGGGGACAGCAAAGTGTGTGCGATCGGTGAGAAATGAGGGTGGGGGGCTGTGGCGCAGGGTGGGGAGGCTGCCCAGAGAGGTTGTGGCTACTCCATCACCCCTGGAAGAGGTCAAGGGCAGGTTGGATGAGGCCCTGGCAGCCTGGTCTGGTTGAGGATCTCCTTGCTCATGGCAGGGGGTTGGGACTGGGTGACCCTCGAGGTCTCTTCCAGCTTGGAGTTGGTGGAGCAGGGCAGTGGGAGCCCTAGAAATGCTGCTCAAAAAGGCTGGAACCCCTTTGTTGGGGAGGTTCAGCTGGAGAAGGCTCCAGAGAAACCTTAGTGTGGCCTTTCATGACTAAGAAAGCTGAGGAGGGACTTGATGTGGCCAGCAGGAGCAGGAAAGTTCTTGCCCTCCTGTACTGGGCACTAGGGATTCCTCACCTCAAGTACTGGGGTCAGGTTTGGGCACCTCAACACAAGGAAGGGCGTTGAGGGGCTGGAGCAGGGCCAGAGGAGGGCAACAGAGCTCGGGAAAGGTCTGGAGAACAAACCTTGTGAGGAGCAGCTGAGGGAGCTGGTTAGTCTGGAGGAAAGGAGGCTGAGGGGAGACTTGCTGTCTGCAACTCCCTCATAGGAGGTTGGAGAGAGGTGGGGTTGGTCTCTTCTCCCAAGGAACAAGGGACAGGACCAGAGGAAATGGCCCCAGGGGAAGCTGAGGTTGGCCCTGAGGAGAAACTTCTCCCTGGAAAGGGCCCTTGGCACAGGCTGCCCAGGGTGGGCATTGAATGGCCACCCCTGGCTGTGGAGATCTGAAGAGGCAGAAGTGGGGAGCGCAGCAGGCAGTGGGGAGAGGAGAGGAGGTTATCTTGGCCTGAGCAGCAGGATGGGTGCTGATGGGTGGGTGCTTTGCCCCCCTCCCCGGCAGGGGTGCACTGCGGGAACCACATCACGTCGCACGGGCTGGCGCTGAACTGCTGCACCGACCTCACCTGGTTCGACCACATCGTGCCCTGCGGGCTGGAGGGGAAAGGCGTCACCTCGCTGAGCCAGGAGCTGGGGCGGCACGTCACCGTGGACCATGTCCTTGAGCCCTTCCTCAACTCCTTCCAGGAGGTTTTCGGCTGCACCTTGGTCTTTGCGGAGGATCCTGGGGACTAGCGGAGCTGCGTCCTCTGGTCTGGGTGGTTGGGCAAACGCTCGGCCGCCTGGGGCCTTATGGCAAGACAAGAGCTCGAGTGGCTTTGCCTGCAGAGCGGGTGTGAACGGTGCCACAGAGGTTCAGACTGTTGCTTGAGCACCCAAATATCCCTTGGGGCTGCTCTCCCCAGCCTCACGGGTCCCCACCCCTCAGCTGAGGGTGCTGCGTCCCCGATACTCACCAGGGAAATGCCCAAAGAGGTGCTTTTACAGGATTATTCTGCCTCTTTCCCCCCCCCAGAAATGGGAAACTGGGGATGAGAGGAGGAGGGACCTGCTGGGCTGAACTTGTCTCGTTGCTGCTTAAACAGAGGTGGGTTTTGTAATAAAAAGTGTTGCTGGGAACTTCAGCGGCTTCCTTTTTCACCCCAAACCTACAAACAGCCTTTTCCTGGCAAAGGTCCTCGCTGCGGCGTCGGGGTGGATGGAGGGATGTGGGGCCTCAGTGCTGGAGGTCCGTCGCCTGTGGATGCAACCTGTAGCCAGACAGATAAAGCTGGTTTTAATCAGCAGGTTTAAGGGTTTAGCAGGCAACTTTTGAGGCTGAGCCTGGTCTGGGCTACCCAGAACCTGCCCCTGGCTACTCCTGAGTCACCCCAGTCGCTGGAAGACCCAGTGCCCGTGAGGGATTTGGGGTCAGGAGAACTGGAAGATGGCAAATGAAGCCCTCAGATGGGAGCTGACCCCCACCTGCAGCCTCTCACTGCTGCTCTGGATCCTCTTCCTGCCCCACAGGCTTCGGGGTGTTTCTGCCTGCAGGTCCCCAGCACGCAGCCCCCATGGGTTTTGGGGTGGGCAGCTGGGAGCAACAGGGAGACCCCATGTCACGGAGCTGGTTCGGCTCCAGGAGGGGATGCCGGCTGCGGATGAAGGTGCCCAGGGCTTGGGGACGGCGGTGCCGGGCAGAGGTGGGACAGGAAAGCGTGACCGGCAGCGTGTGCCGGGAGGGAAACGCAGGGTCTGGCTCTCCCAGCCCCAGTAAAACCTCCGGTATCCGGCTGGGGCGAGAGGACTGTGGTGGAACCTGCAGGCCTGGGACCGGTGTGGTGGCTCTTTGTTGGGGCTGGGTGGCTTTGGCAGGTGGCTCTGCCCCGGGAAGGGGAGGAGGCTGCGCGGCACTCCCAGCTTGGCCGCCCTGCGATGCTCCAGTCCTGGCGCAGCCTGGCAGCGGTGAAGGCTCAGGAAGGGCACCCCGGGGTGAGTGCAATTCCCCTGCTTCCCACCCCTCTATCCCAGCCATTCCCCTTCCTGGCCCTACACCCCACCCCTAATGGGGGCTCCCCCTCAGCGTTGCACCCTGTTTGTGGGTCCTTCCCTGGGATAAGCCCAGACCTTGCCCTCGATCTCTCAAATTCAGCCTCCTCCTGCCCAGACCAGCTCCATCCCTGTGGGCTGCTAGCTGTTGGGGGTCTCGGGTGCACCCTGAGATTTGGGGTGATCCCTTGTTTTGGAGTGGGGGTTCAGCTGGCTGTGCATGGGACAGAGAAGGCGACTGTGTCCCTTCCCCTCTGCGCCTGCTCTGAGGTGCCATGAGGGCACAGAGGGCATGTGCAGGTCCAGGGTGGGCTGCCAGAGGGGCACCATGTCCCAGTGGGGTGTCAGACCTGGGGGGGTCCCTAATGTTCCTTGGGGGAACGAACTTTGAACCCTACAATCCCAACCCCCTGAGACCTGAGTCCTGGGGAGGAGAGTGGGGCTGGCAGCCACCCCAAAGCTCCAGGGGCTTTATCCCCTCCATGAAATTTGAGGGAGGAGGCTGCCACAGATGCAAAGAGTTCAGGTACCCCCCAGCCCTGCCTTCGCTGGGTGGTCATCGTTGGGTCTGTCACGAGGACAACCCCAGCTGAGCCCCCCATGCCCTTCCCCACAGCCCGGAGGAGGACATGGAGGAGGACAACCGGACGGAGACCTGGCACCAAAGCCTCCAGGAGATGCTTGATGCCTTGAACCAGACGCTGCACGGGGTCATCCTCTGTCCCACCGCCGCCCGCGGGGCCAGCGCCCGCCCCAGCCGCAACGACAACGCCTACATGTACATCCTCTTCGTCATGACCCTCTTCGCCGTGACGGTGGGCAGCCTCATCCTGGGCTACACCCGCTCCCGCAAGGTGGACAAGCGCAGCGACCCCTACCACGTCTACATCAAGAACAGGGTCTCCATGATCTGAGCCCGGCTCTGACGCCTCTTTCCCCTCCAAGAGCCCACGGGTTTGGGGTCAACTTCAAGGCCAGCTTGGCCTCAAAGCTGCTGAGAAACCCTCCTCTGATGCCTCCACGGAGGTGCTCAGCCGCCGTGTGAGCAGCGCGGGGATATCTCAGCTGGCCTATGGCTCCTGGCTGGCAGGGTGGGACCCGCAGGCAGGTCCTGGTGCCACAGACCCACCTCAGCTGAGCCCTGGGTGGGGAATGTCGGAGGTGACTCCTTTCCCACCATCACTTGCCAAGCCTTGGCAGAGATCTTCAAGAAGCAAAAACATCGCTGCGTCCCCACTCAGACCAGCCAGTGTCGACATCCATGGGCTCCCGGCACTTGCCACGGGCTAGCTGGCTTCTTCTGGTACTAAAACCCTGTCATCTTTGAGCTGGCCCGGGCCTCACGGAATTAAAGGAGGTGGTGGTTTCCAGCGGGGTCACGTCTGCTTCTTCTCCGGTGTCCGGGGTGATCCGCAGGGCTCTGCAGAGCTCAGGGGATGTGTGAGGGCTACACGTGCTCAGCGGCATCACAGCCCTGTGTCCCAAGGACCCGTCACCGTCCAGGGAGCCACGGGCACACACATCCGGCTCCGCACGTCCCCGAAGGTCTCCCTCTCTCTCTTTCCGGGCTCCGGCCAATGATGCTGCAGTTTTTCCTGCTTCCTTCCTGCTGGCGGCTGTAGCTTTGGCCTTTTGTACCTACCCAGGGCCCAAATGTGTTTTCCACGGGGCCCCGGGCTCGCAGGCCTTGCCCTGTCAATAGCCATGTCATTAGCTGCTTTCATGACCCACGGGGGCCTTTCTGCCTGCATCCAGAGGTTAAACGAGGCTGATCCCACAGAGCGATGCCAAACCCTAACTCAACAGATCATTCGGGGGGGTGGGGGTGTTTGGGGTAGGACTGGAAACAGAATCACAGGACATTAGGGATTGGAAGGGACCTCCAAAGATCACCCAGTCCAGTCCTCCTGCCACAGCAGGATCCCCTAGATCCTAGGCCAGGTGAGTTTTAAACATCTCCACAACCCCCCTGGGCAGCCCCCATCCAGGGCTCTCACTGGGAACAAGGTCCTTCTCACACCAATGTGGAACCTCCTCTGCTCCAGCTCACACCCGCTGCCCCTTGTCCTGTCACTGGGTGCCCCTGAGAAGAGCCTGGCTCCATCCTCCTCACACCCACCCTTCACATATTTATCAGCATTCACTAGGTCACCCCCCAGGCTCCTGTTGCCCCAGCTCCAGAGCCCCAGCTCCCTCAGCCTGTCCTCAGCAGGGAGATGCTCCCCTCTCTCCATCACCCCTGTGGCTCTGCGCTGAGCTCTCTCCAGCAGCTCTGTGCCCTTCTGGACCTGAGTGGCCCACAGCTGGACACAGCATTCCAGATGGGGTCTCCCCAGGGCAGAGTAGAGAGAGAGGAGAATCTCTCTCTATTTACCAATCCACCTTCTGATCTACCCCGGGACGCCATTGACCTTGGCCACCAGGGCCCATTGCTGGCTCCTGGCCATCCTGGTGGCCTCCAGGACCCCCAGGTCCCTTTCTCCTCCGCTGCTCGCCAACAGCTCAGTTCCCACCCTACTCTGGTCACTGGGTCACTGGGGTTGTTCTTGCCCAGATGCAAACCTCAGCACCAGAGGCACTGGGACGGCAGCACCTCCATGAGCTCGTCCTCATTTCCCACACCCCCAGCTCAGGCAAACACCCCCCCACCCCACCACAGCGGGGGGTTTGGGGATGGCTGGGGCTCAGCGTCGGGGCTGAGCATGCTGTGAGCCCAGGGCAAACACCACCAACGTTCCCCAGGCGCCCGACCCAAGCGGGAAGTAGTTCAAGAGGTTTCGTCATGTTTGTCTTGTAGTTGCAGCTCTGGGAAAGGAAAATAAACCCTTCATCTGTAAATAACTGGGGGGGGGATCGGGCCAGGTGGGGACTGCAACGCTCCACAGGGTCAGTTCGTGCCCCGTCTGGGTTGTCTCCTCCTGGGTGGTTTTTATCCCTTTCCCATACTGGTTTCTGTGGTAGGATGAGCTGTGGAGCAGCTGCTCACACCAGGGCCAGGATAGGGGGTGGGGGGTTGAGTGGTGAGCATGGCACCCCAAAACTCCCCTGGTGAGGAGAGGAGATGGCTGGGATGGTGACCCCAAAATATGTTCTGCTGCTGTCACCCGGTTATCCACCCGGTTTCTGCTCAATCAGCAGCTCCTCTGCTTTGTCCCCACAGCTGAACTTGGGCTGGGGGGGATGCCCTGGGTTGCCCCCACCCTGGGACCAGCAGGCTCGGTGTCACCGGGCTGGGTGACAAGGTGCCAGTGCCACCTCGTGGCAGCTGCCTCGAGGTCCTGCACGGGTTTGTCCCCACAGGATCCGCTGCTCTGGGCTAACTGGTGTCTCCATGGGACCTATGGACCCAGGTTGACTGGGGTCCCCATGGGCTCACTGGTGTCCCATGGGACCCACAGCTCTGGCTTGGTTGGGTGTCCCTGTGGGACTCATGGCCTCAGGTTGACTAATGTTCCCTTGGGACCCACAGATCTGGGCTCACTGGTGTCCCAGGGGATCCACACCTCTGAGCTCACTGGTGTCCACATGGGACTCACAGCTCTGGACTGGTTGAGTGTCCCCAGGGGACCCACATCTCCAGATCAGCTTGACATCCTCAGCTGGGGGTTGCACTGGGATGCTGAGGGTGCTTGGAGAGGTCTGGAAATGGGAATAGGGGCAGGACAGCTTTGGGAACCTCGTGACATGGGTCTCCCCAGACCAGGGTGCCCACAGCCCCAGCACTGCCAGGGATGATGGAGCAGCCACAGCCTCCCTGGGCAGCCCATTCCAGGGCCTCAGCACCCTCACAGGGAGCAGCTGCTGCCTCAGATCTCACCTCCATCTCCCCTCTTGGAGCTGGAACCCCACCCCCTTGTCCCAGCACAAGAATCCCCCAGAAAAAGTCCCTCTCCAGCTCTCCTGGAGCCCCCTCAGGGACCTGAAGCTGCTTTAAGGACCCCCTAGAGGCTGAACAGCCCCAACTCTCCCAGAGCCGAGGGGCTCCAAGCCCTCTGATCATCCTCATCGCCTCCTCTGGCCTCGCTCCAACAGCTCCAGGTCCTTCGTGTTCTGGGGTCTCCAGAAATGGCTGCAGGACTGCAGATGGGGTCTCTTGACTTGGTCTAGGTGATCCTGCTGTTGCAGGTGGATTGGACTAGATGATCTTTCGAGGTCCCTTCCAATCCGTAGTGATTCTGTGTTCTTTAGGGTGCTATTCACCTGTATATTAGGGTGTTCTTTAGGGTGCTATTCACCTGTATATTAGGGTGTTCTTTAGGGTGCTATTCACCTGTATATTAGGGTGTTCTTTAGGGTGCTATTCACCTGTATATTAGGGTGTTCTTTAGGGTGCTATTCACCTGTATATTAGGGTGTTCTTTAGGGTGCTATTCACCTGTATATTAGGGTGTTCTTTAGGGTGCTATTTACCTGTATATTAGGGTATTGTTTAGGTGTATATTAGGGTGCTATTTAGGCGTATATTAGTGTTTTATTTAGGGTGTTATAAGGGTGTTATGTAGTTGTACGTTAGGATATTACTCAGGATGTTATTCTCCTGAGGAAGCAGAGGAGAGTGTTGGTGGTGCTGGAGGGTGGAGGATCAGGATCCCAGGGCTGATGGTTGGAAGCCCTAAGCCAGGGGCAGCATTTGGAAGCCATTTCCTCATCTCCACAGTCCCTGCACTTCAGGGCAGAGCACTTTGCCTGCTTTGACCCCAGATCAGTGTTGAGGCTCCCGAAAGGTGCCAGTGCAGCACGTTATCAGCTGGCTGGGGTTAGATTTGTGCCGCCTTTGAGGTGAGAGGGTACTTGGCGGGAGGGAAATGAAAGGCCAGGAGTTGCCGTGTTATCACCAGGTAACCCAGGAGGCACTGGAGAACAGGATGATCCAAGGACATCAATAATGAAACAGAAAGCTGCTCCGCACGCACGGTGCCAGCCAGCGAGCCAGAAGGACACACTGGGTTCATCCCACAGGACCTCAGCTCTCTGCACAAACCGTGGGCAAAGAAACCAGCCTGGGATATCATGGGAGCCCTGAGCCGTCTGCAGGCGATCAGGAACA
Source organism: Rhinopomastus cyanomelas (assembly GCA_013400115.1). Lineage (NCBI taxonomy): Eukaryota > Metazoa > Chordata > Aves > Bucerotiformes > Rhinopomastidae > Rhinopomastus > Rhinopomastus cyanomelas. The sequence continues at coordinate 55,629 of VXBP01005323.1, read as the reverse complement.
GGCTGTGTGTGCAGTAAAATTGCCATGGAAACCCTACAGCAGTCCCGAGGATGAGTCCTGGGTAGGGCTGTGAGATCCACAGAGCTATTCCAGGAGGGTTTGGTCTGTGCTACCAGGATGCTGAGGACGCCAGGGTGACCTTATAGATGTTTTCCGCTCTGATGGGCAGTGCTGTCGCCTTTCCTCTGAGGAGAAACCCCCAGTGTTAAACACGCTGGCAAGAAGACAATCTGTGTAGAGCCATAGTGGCTCTGGTAGCTCCCAGCAGCCTGTCAGCCCTTCTCCTGACAGCTTGGCTGGGATTCATGGCTGGCAGCATAACCTACCCCACAGTTTTTAGCCCCCAGACAGCTGCCGCTCACTCTGGGCTGGGCCTCAATGAGGTGAAACGATCCGTGAGGGTGAAAACTAGAGCTGTGTTGGCTCTCCTTCACCTGCAGATTAATTCCCCATTTCTTCTGGCCGTAAGGACCACAGATGTTGTTGTTTGACGGAAATGAGAGATTTCTACTGGCACGTGGGTCCAGAGTCATGCTGGCTCTCCATGACAGCATGAAAGCAGATGGGACTGGGTTTAACTTCCCTGTAGTGACATAAATCAGCATTAAAAATTCCTCCGGTGGCTGGTAAACCCTCAAAAACATCAGACCTCTCTTGTGAGGTCAGTGTTTTCTCCACGCCAGCACAGCAAATCTCCACCAGCAGGATCTAAGCCCTATCGGTTATAATCTCTTTACATGATTGCCCTGCTCTGGAGTCGCTCGGGCTGCCTGACATCTGTTTGGAGCCGCAGATCCAAATAACCTCTCTGCAGGGAAATTTCTGGGAGCCAGATCATCAGTCTCTGATTCTTCAGTGAGATCCTGAGAGGTCAGGGTGGCTTCACAGCTCCTACAGATGCCACCTTTTATGCAGAGATGTGGGAGAAAATAGAAGAAAGTAAGAACAGGAGAGGAAAGAACATGAAGGGGTGGGTGGCAACACATAGAGAAGCCCATGGTGTGAAACCAGAGTAGTGGGAAGTGTGGAGCTGTTTAATCCTGCTCCGGGGTTGGGCTAGCAGGGTGGTCTTCGGCTCAAGGTCCTGCAAAACCCATGACGTGGCAGCTCTGGGTGTCCCTACTGCCCCACAGACCCACCCCTTCTCCAAACAGCATTTCCAAAGGATGGATCCCCCATATTCCACCTGGGGATGGGGTATCCCATGACTTGAGTGATCAGTATGCCTGATCTCCTCGCTCTATCAGTCTCCAGACTCTACTTTTCCTTCTACACCAGAAACAGCCTTAGGATTGTCCTCTAGTGATAATGGATGACTGAAGTTGACCTACTTCCTCCTTCTAACTTTATCTCCCGTTGACTCCTATCAGTAATTTACCATAATAGACCAATTTCAAGGGTCATTTCCCCACACTCAAGTCAGATGTCTGGACCTGAGGACCTACTTGTTTCTGCAGCCAAGAGACAGGTCCTGTCAGGACACTGACTTGAGATCAATGGGATCATCCCCTTTCCTGTTTAGTTTTCAAGAACATCCTTCGCTTCCCCACATCTTGGTCATCCTTCCATCACACCTTTCATGTCAACCTTCCATGACAACCACTGCATCCTGGATCAGGCCCATGAGGCTCATGATTTTCCTCCTAACAAGAACCCAACTGCTGCTGAAGCCCAACTGGAAACACTTGAATAAGGGGCTTATTCCCTGTGGGCAGCTCCATCACTCTCTCAGGGGGAAACACCCAGTCTGCACCCTCAGGATGATTTCCACACTCCCAGGAGCATTTCCACCCCCTAGAAGGCCCAGAGAAGCTGCGAGGGCTCCACCACCCACTTCTTCGTGCCCTCAAGAGCCCTCCGAGGCCTCCTGAGCACGGGGCTCTGAGCGCCTGAGGGAGGCCCTGAGGCGGAGCGCGGGATTTGCTGGGAGTGGTAGTTCCTCCGCGCCCCCGCCCTCCTCTCCCGCAGCGGCAACCGGGACTACATTTCCCGTCGTGCTCCGCGCCCCGGGCGGGGCAGGGCGGGGCAGCCCTTGTTGTCGAGAGGCGGCGGCGGGGCGGGGCCGCGGTGGAGGAGGGGCGGTGGCTGCCGTTAGTCGCCGTCGGGCTCCGGTAAATAGCGGCGGCTCCACCTCCTTCGCTTCTTCCTTCTCCTCTTCTTCTTCCCCCCGAGGCACCACCCCGCCTTCTCCGCCTCCTCCTTCCACATTCACCTCCCTCAGGCGATGCCCCGTGTGGCGGCGTGAAGGAGCGGAGCCGCCGTTGTCGTTGTTCTCCTTCTCCTCTCCGCAAGATGGGCGAGTGCGGAGCCCCCGGGGACGTGAACTCCAACGTGTTGATCGCTCGCAGCACCGGCGACGCGCAGCTGGACAAGGCCGTGTGGCAGTGGCTGAGCTGGGACAAGGTGGGTTGGAGGGATAACCCCTCCTCGTTCACTGTCTCCCTCCTCATTCTTCGTCCTCCTCCGCATCCCCCCAGGGTTTCTCTGCCCTCCCGGGTTGTTGGGGCATCGCCGGCCCCTTCCCATCCCACCAGGTGTGGCACCGGCTTGGTCTCTTTTTCCCTTGAGCTGGAATTGAGCCTCAAAAAATGTCCCTGAATCCCTGAAAGCTGCTGTGAAGGAGAAACCGAACCTGTGCGAGAGGCTGGGATGTGGGGTGTGCGCCGCTCTGGTGGGCTGAGGGAGGCTGGGGGCGTGTGGGGGTGAGGGAGACTGGAGGGGTGGCGTGAGGGGGGATGAAGAAGGGCCAAGGCAGAGGGGACTGAAGAGGTGGATTAAGGGTCTGAAGGGCATGGGATATGGGTCCGGGGTGGTCTGAAGGTGTGGGATAAGGGGCTGGGGTCAAAGGCATGAGATGAGGCTGCAAATGGAGCTGAAGGCATAGGATGAAGGTCCAGGCGAGGGCAAAGACATGGGATGAGGAGCTGGGGAGGCTGAAGACCTGGGCTGAAGTGCCATAGTAAGGCGCTGAAGGCGTTGGATGATGTCACCCACTAGCACATGGAGAGCACCACGGCACCTGCTTCATGTCCTCCTCAAGGCAAAAACATGCGTCTTGTGGGATCACATTTAAGGCAGGATTGTTTAAAATGCAGAGTGTTGGACAGGAAAATTCTCTTTTTCTTACCTTCCCGAGTTTTACCAGCCCTCCCCAGGAAACAAACAGGTTCCTGAGGTCTGAGTGATGCCGTTCTCTACCTCGATCTGGTTCCAACCAGGTGGCCAGAGGAGCGCAGGCTCGGTTTGCCCTCTTTTACCCGCAAGTTTGGGGCTATAATAATGCACCAGCAAAGCTTATCTCGCTGAATTCTTTGTTAAAAGGGTTATTTTAGTTTTTGTCTGGCTGCGTTATCCAGACATCATGGACCCGTGCTTTAAAAAAACCCTGGGGGAGGGTGAACTAGCAGTGGTTTAGGTTTCTGTGTGGGGCTTTTCTCTTTTACATTGTACTTGATGGCATCTTAGTTGAGCTTTGTGCTGCTTGGAAATCCACTCTCTCCTTGTTTTTGTGCTAGGAATTAACACTCAGCCATCTGCAGCAGGTTCTTTGTGAGGAGATCTGGGAATAGCAGTGGCATGGGGGGAGGGAAAGAGCGGAGAAAGGAAAGAGCATTGCTGATAAAATGCTTGATAACCCGGATTGAACTCTAGTCAATAATTGCTCTCCTTTTTATATAACTTCTGGTTTGAGTACTGAAAGGTGATTGGGTTTTTAAACCAGTTTAATATATTTATTCTAAGAATGCCTGAAGTTGGTGAACTTACACCTTTTTAAGGTTACTGGGAGAAAAATGTTTTGATGGTTAACTATTACTGTTCCTATAGCTCCTTCTGAGAACAAAACGAGCCACTGAAACACAAACTAAGGTGCTGCTTTGGTTGTACCTGTTACCCCTAGGGGATTATTGTGGCCTTTCCTGCTTGAACCTATCACAGACCCAAAGCACATTAGGGATTGGAAGGGACCTGGAAAGATCGTCCAGTCCAATCCTCCTGCCAGAGCAGGATCCCCTAGATCCAGGCAGGTTTTAAATGTCTCCAGAGGAGACTCCACAACCTCCCTAGCAGCCCCATCTAGTGCTCTGTCACCCTCACCGGGAAGAACGTCATCAGATTGATGTGGAACCTCCTCTGTTCCAGCCCACACTTACTGCTCCTTGTCCTATCGTTAGATGCCACTGAGCAGAACCTGGCTCCATCCTCCTGACACCCACCCTTCACACATTTATAAACATTAATTACTTAGATTTCAATGAGTGACTTCGTGCAAATGTTGAGACCTTGGAGTTTCCTGGAGAAGGAGGATTTGGTGTTTCTGCAGGAGGTGAGGAACAGCTGGTTCAGTGCTGCCATTCAGCAGGAGCTGGACAGGCTGGTGAGCTGGGCAGGGAGACATTGAATGAACTATAAACAGGGCAGTGTAGAGTCTGGACAAGAACAACCCAAGGTACCAGGATAGGGTGGAGAATGACCTATTGGAGAGCAGTGGAGGAGAAAGGGACCTGGGGGCCCTGGTAGCCAGCAGGATGGCCAGGAGCTAGCAGTGGGCCCTGATGGCCAAGAAGGCCAATGGCACTCTGGGGTGGATGAGAACGGTGCTTAGTAGATGGACAGAGGTTCTCCTCCCCTTCTCCTCTGCCCTGGTGAGATGACATTTGGAATGTTGTGTCCAGTTGTGGGCCACTCAGTTCTGGAAGGACACAGAGTCCAGTGATGAGGAAGGTCTGAGGGAGCTGGGTCACTTGAGCTGGGATCCTGAGGAGTGACCCTCATAAATGATGATCAGGGTGACTAGAAGGAAAGAGACTGTGGAGTCTCCTTCTCCAGAGACATTTAAAACCTGCCTGGATGTGTTCCTGCGTGACTGGATCTAGGGGATCCTGCTGTGGCAGGGGGACTGGATGGTCTTTTGAGGTCCTTTCCAATCCCTAATGTTCTTTGTTTCTGTGAGAGGTTGAAAGTGGGCTGGGAAGGTGCAGAGAAACCAGCAAGAGGAGGAATTATTGGTCTAATGCCTTGTATTTTACCCCAAATGTAGGAACTGAGGCTTCTGTGGGTTTGGTCTCATTGGAACAGCCTGACAAGGAGTTGCTCTGTCCCCCTCTTTCCCACCTGCTGGCCTCCTGTGCCTCTGATCAAGCAAAAATAACCTGTTCACCACTCACAGCTGTATTTAGCTGTGGGGACCTTCTGTCCTCTAACTTTAATTGAAAATTCCTTGCTGTAATGAATTTTTAGAGCTGAGCTCGTCATCTGTGCTGGTTTGGGGTTGTGAGAACCTCTTGAGAAGCCATAACCCGTTACAGACTGTGGTGTGGGTGGAGGGAACCCGACCATGTGGTGATCTTTCTGCTTTCCTCCTCGCTCTCATCTTCCTCAACGCTTGTGGCAACCAGCTTGAAGGCAGCTCATTAATTAAATCTCTCTCCTTTCCCATTCCCACTCTTTAATTGCTCTGTATTCTCTTTGGTCTTTGAGACAGGCTCGGAGACACGAGGCTCCCCCCCACCTCCAGGTGTTGAGCCCTAGGCTGTGTGAACTATTAGTGTTGTGTCCACTTGTGGGCCCCTCAGTTCCAGGAGGACACAGAGCTGCTGGAGAGAGTCCAGTGCAGAGCCACAGAGCTGATGGAGTGGAGCATCTCCCTGATAAAGAAAAGCTGAGGGAGCTGAGCTTGGAGAGGAGGAGATGGAGGAATGACTTCATTAATGTTGATAAATATGTGAAGGGTGGTTGTCATGAGGATGGAACCAGGCTGTGCTCAGTGACATGTAATGATAGGACAAGGTGTGTTTAAAAGTCACTTAGATGTAGTGTTGGGGGATCTGGTTTAGAGGTGACCTTCCAGAGTAGGGTTGATGGTTGGACTTGATGATCCCAGGGGTCTTTTCCAACCTGAATGATTCTATGATTTAATTTAAAACAATTAATTAAAACCCAAAAGCTGCCAGAGCTTGATGCTCTTTAATTTTGCTGAATATGAAGGAAATTCAAACTATTTTTTCTTTCCTTCTCATGTCTGCAAAACGAAACCTGACTGCTCTGGGAGTTGTAAACCTGCTGCTTTTTCTGGCAGGGATGAGCTTTGAAACCCAAGCCTGGCTTGTGATGAACATGACTGAGGCTGAAGAACTAGTAAGAAATACTCTGGGAATGCCCTTGTCCTGAATTTATCTGCTGGTCTCAGATTTTGTCCTGGTGAGCTGCAAAAAGGAGCAAAATGAGAAGAAGACACCCTGAGTGTGTTCAGAGTCTGCTTGAAATGGGATAGGAAAAGCATGGACTGACCTCTGGTTGCTCTTTACCTCCCACGTATCGAATGGCAAACGGGAACCTGCTGTGGCCATGCAAACTGGGGCTGGGCTCTGCTGTAAAACCCTGGGAGTCACAGGCACAAAGCCAGTAGCCACCCCAGCTGTGGAGGAGGTCAGGTGTCCTGGACAGTGGTGGGGACGTAATTATCTCCCTCATTATGGGCTACCAAATATGAGCTGGAGGTCAGCCCTGCAGAGAAGGACTTGGGGTGCTGGGGGTGTGAGGAGCTGGCACTGTGAGCTCCCAGCCCAGAAGCTCCATGTGTCCTGGGCTGTGTTCCCAGCAGTGTGGGCAGCAGGTCGAGCGAGAGGGCTGTGCCCCTCTGCTCTGTTGAGATCCCCCCCTGTAGAGCTGGGTCCAGCTCTGGGCTCCTCAGCCCAGCAGACTCCTGAAGCTGGTGGAATGGGGCCAGAGGAGGCCCTAGCAATGCTGGGAGTGGGAGACCCCTGTTGCTGGGCGACCAGGCTAAGAGGGTTGTGGGGGTTCATCTGGAGAAGAGAAAGCTCTGGGGAGACCTCCTTGTGGCCTTTCAGTGCTTGAAGGGGCCAAGAAGAAGCTGCTGTACCAGGACACGGGGTGATGGTTAAATTGAGATTCAGACTGGAGGGGAGGAGGAAATGTTTGATGCTGAGAGTAGCGAGACTCTGGCCCAGGCTGCCCAGAGAGGTGGTAGAAGCCCTGTCTGAGGTCAGGTTGGTCCTTGTGGCTCTGAGCAACCTGCTCCCGTTGGAGATGTCCCTGTTCATTCTGAGACTGAAGGAACTGGTGCTGTTTCTCTTCCTTATTCTCTCCCTGCTGGCCCAAGGAGAAGGGAGCCCCAGCCAGAAAACCAACTCTAGCCCAGTCGCCAGCCAGAGGCAGCTCTTTTTCCCTGTCCCTTTTCTGGCCCCATCAGTGTCTGTTCAGGTAGCAGGAGCTTCTGCTTCTGGAATTTCCTGGCCACAGCCACCTTATCAGCTGCCCCTTCCTCACCCAGAGCAGGAGGAACAGCATCTGTTGTCTCCTGATTGCTGCCTTCTGCCTCCTGGTGGGGTGGGGACCTGTGGTGTGTGGAGGCTGCTTGTCAGAGGTGTGGAGAGCTGTGCCTGGCAGCAGAGCTCCCTTATCCCTATAGCTTGGGGGTCTTTTTGAGGGTCTCATCTCCCTCCCCAGTGCTGCCCTCTTTGCTTTTGGGCAGATGGTCCTCATGGGCTTGGAGGATCTACCAGATGCTCTTCCCCACCCAGTGAGTAATCCTCAGAAAACCAGTAGAACATGGGGCTCAGAGGTTTTGAAGGGTCCATCTCTCCATTCTTTGGGGACAATGGGTGCTGCTTTTCAGACAGGGTGCAGGACCCTAGAGAAGCCCACAGACTGCATTGGTGGGGTGAGTCTGCAAGCCCTGAGCGCCTTTGACCTCATCTTACACCCTGAGTGCCACCAGCTTTGCTAGACTTGTTGGGGTCACAGATCTAGGACAACCTTCTCTGGCAGAGGAGCTGGACTAGATGATCTCCAGAGGTGTCTGCCAACCCCTCTCATTCTGTGATGCCCTAGCACATTACATTACACGGGAATGACTTTCAGTAGGAGACAGCCTCCTTCATTTCAGCTGAAGATGAGAAGCTTCAGGTTGCCCTCTGTTTTCTTTAAGGCTGTTAAAAACAGAAACAAGTTGATAATCTTTGAGGCCTCCCCTTGAGTACTGGGGGCAGTGCTGGGCCCCTCACTTCAAGAAGGACATGGAAGGGCTGGAACTGGTCCAGAGGAGCAATGAGGCTGGGGAAGGGGTTAGAGGGAAAGGCTGATGGGGAGAGGCTGAGGGAGCTGGGGTGTTTAACCTGGAGAAGAGGAGACTCAGGGGGGACCTCCGTCTCCCCAAGTCCTTGAAGGAAGGTTGTAGTCAGGTGGGGGTCAGGCTCTTCTCCCAGGCAAGGAGAGGGCAGGGCCTGAAGCTGCCAAGGTTGGATGTTAGGAAGCCATTCCTCCCAGAAGGGGTGATCAGAGGCTGGACTGGACTGCCGAGAGCAGTGGAGGAGTCCCCATCCCTGGAGGTGTTGAAGGCCAGCCTGGCTGTGGCCCTTAGTGCCCTGGTGTGGCCGCTGGGGTGATGTTAGGTGCTGGTCTGGACGAGCTCAGAGGGCTTCTCCAGCCTCAGCAGTTCTGTGATGTGTCAGGAATTTCTCTTGGCTTGTGCCAAGCTTCTGCATCGCAGTGAGCTGAGTGCCTGCCTAATCCAGCAACGGTTCAGAGCAGCCACTTGAGTTGTTCAGTTTGTGTCTCCAATTAATTAAGTTTGGTGTGATCGCTGTGTCGCTGACCTGCTGGGCTTCAGCAGCTTGATGCTCTTGTTGGAGCACTGATGGGCTCTGGTTGAGTTTGACTACAGCTCTGAACTGCTTACAGCTGCTGGGAAGTCTCTCCCCTGCTGCAGCTGCATCTAGAAGTGGGATGGATGGTATTTCCTTGGAAATCAGAGGTACCGTGGGGTGCTGCATGGACTGATGATTGTGATGGTAGTGCGGTATGTTCTACGTGACAGGAACATTTGTGCTGGTGGAAGGGAACTTGGATTGAGGGAGGGGGACTGTGCCCCTCTGTTCTGCCTTGAGGAGATCCCCCTCTGGAGGGCTGAGTCCAGCTCTGGGCTCCTTGGCCCAGCAGAGACCTGGAGCTGATGGAGCAGGACTAGAGGAGGCCCCAGCAGTGCTGGGACAGGGGATCCTTCTGCTGGGAGAGTTGAGGGCTCATCTGGAACAGAAAAGGCTCTGGAGATACCTTCTTGGGGTGTTTTCAGTGCTTAAAGGGCCTGATCAGAAGCTGGGGAGGGACTTTTCAGCTGGGGCTGTTGTGACAGGACAAGGGGTGATGGTTAAGCTGAAGGAGGGTAGATTTGGATTACAAATGAGGAAGAAATTCCTCCCTATGAGGATGCTGAGGCCCTGGCACAGGTTACCCAGAGAGGCTGTGGCTGCTCCAGCTCTGCAGGTGTTCAAGGGCAGGTTGGATGGGGCTCTGGGCAAGCTGTTGTAGTTAGACATCTGTGCCCATTGCAGAGGAGTGAGAATTGGATGATCTCTGAGGTCCCTGCTGAGCCAGTCTGTGATTCTACGAGGGACTGCAGGGCTACTGAAGACTTCAGAAATCACTGTGCTGAGAGCTGCTCAGTGTGTAACCTGGGGTGTGAGATGTGTCATCACCACCTCTGAACTTACAGCAAGTCGTGTAGAACTCCTGCTCTCTGTTGCCTCCAGGAGTTGCTGTGACCTGTTGGAGAGCAGTGTAGGTGAAAGGGAGGCCAGCAGGATGCCCTTGAGCCAGCAGGATGCCCTTGTGGCCAACAAGGCCAACGGCATCCTGGGGTGGTTAATAGATGGAGAGAGGTTCTCCTCTCTCTTTACTCTGCCCTGGTCAGACCACGTCTGGAATCTTGTGTCCAGTTGTGGACCCCTCAGTTCCAGAAGGACCCAGAGCTGCTGGAGAGAGCCCAGCGCAGAGCCACAGAGATGATGGAGTAGAACATCTCCCTGCTGAGGAGAGGCTGAGGGAGCTGGGGCTCTGGAGCTGGGAAAGAGGAGGCTCAGGGGTGACCTCATTAATATTTATGTGAAGGGTGGCTGTCAGGAGGATGGAGCCAGGCTCTGCTGAGTGTCATCTAATAATAGGACAAGGGGCAGTGGGTGTGAGCTGCAGCACAGGAGGTTCCACATCAATCTGAGAAGGAACTTCTTCCCAGTGAGGGTGATAGAGCACTGGAAGGGGCTGCCCAGGAGGGTTGTGGAGCCTCCTTCTCTGGAGACATTTAAAACCCTCCTGGCCATGTCCTTGTGCGACTGGATCTAGGGGCTCCTGCTGTGTCAGGGGGACCGGATGATCTTTTCAAGGTCCCTTCCACTCACTAATGTTCTGTCACTGATTCCAGGTCACCTTTGGAAAGGTCTGAGTTTTTCTTTTCACCTTGGACCCGTTTTCTCCTTTCAGGTGATCAAATTTGGTTGCTGTTTTGGCTGCTTCCTTTTAGTTCCCTGGGAAATAAACAAGGTGGCTTCAATCGCGGTCACATCCTAAGCCATTTGCAAAACAAACGCTTCATCTCAAAGCCTAATTATTGAGTTAAGATGGTGTGAAATGAGCTTTTCACGTCCTCTGGCCTCGGGCATTTTTCAGACTAGTCTTTTTTTTCCGCTTGGCTGAGCACGAAGAGCTGAAGGAGAGCCTTTTGCTTCTGGGGTCTTGTGTTTGTGGTGCCCTATTGTTTCTGTTTGGATTATTTTTAAGGCTTTATTTAGCTGTGTGGCAGGAGTGGTTTGTTTCGAGCCACCCCAGACCCCGATCTGTCATGGTTTGCCTTTTTATTTTAAGGCACACAGACGTGGACATGTATTTGAAATGCACTTTGCAGGCTGTGGCAGTCGTTGGAGTTGGTTCAGCAGGTTGTGTTGAACATTGTTTGTCTATTGTAAGCGTGCAGCTCCTCCTCGAGCTTTTCCCAGCCTTTCTCCTTGAAGAACCTCCCGCTGTGCCGCAGCTGAAGCTGGCTGACCTCTGTTTTAAATGTCAGGGGTGCTTCCCCTTTGCCTTTCAGATCCTATTTGCCATTTTTAACCCTTCCTTAGGACCCTACTGGAAGTGTTTGTGCATCTGAGCTCAACTATTCTGTTTAATTTTCTAGTTTTACATCCGTTTTATTGATGGACTTCACAGAATCACAGAACATCAGGGATTGGAAGGGACCTTGAAAGATCCTCCAGTCTGATCCCCTAGATCCAGTCACACAGGACCATGGTCAAGCAGGTTTGAAATGTCTCCAGAGAAGGAGACTCCACAACCCTCCTGGGCAGCCCCTGCCAGGGCTCTGTCACCTCACTGGGAAGAAGCTCCTTCTCAGGTTGATGTGGAACCTCCTCTGTTCCAGCTCACACCCATTGCCCCTCGTCCTGTCATTAGATGCCCCTGAGCAGAGCCTGGCTCCATCCTCCTGAGACCCTCCCCCCCTTTCCATATTGATCAACATTCATGGTGTCACCCCTCAGGGTCCTTTTTTCCAGGCTCAAGAGACTCAGCTCCCTCAGCCTTTCCTCAGCAGGGAGATGTTCTACTCCATCATCTCTGTTTTGGACACGTGGAAGTTCACAGGGCTTGTTGTGCTTGTTGTCCCTTTTGTTGGTACAAGGAGCCCACCTACATGTATGTTGTGCATCTCCAGCATATCCCCTGAGCAGGGAAAGTGTCAAAAATGGATGGTTGGGCTTTTTTAGAGGGGGAAAACCCATCTTTATGTGACAGTCTGTGATAAACAGAGGCTGTGACTTCAGCAAAGCCAAAGGGGCAGGCTGCCTGCCCTTCACAGACCTTTCCTGTCGGAGCAGGGAAGGAAATCCTGCTTTGAGTTTGGGATGTTGTCTCTGGCAGCACAGACCCAAAATTTCCTTGGACAAACCCCTTCTGGAGGAGCCTGTGCTCCTCAGTTACTGGAGTAAGCCAGAACTAACTGGAGACCGTAACCATCTTCTTTTTGCAGAACCAAAAAACCAAAGAGCAGATTGAAAGCCTGTTACAGAATGGGAAGCACAAAGAGCTGCGGGACCGGCTCTGCTGCCGGCTCAGCTTCGGGACCGCCGGGCTCCGCTCTGCCATGGGAGCAGGGTTCTGCTACATCAACGATCTCACGGTGATCCAGTCCACGCAGGTGAGCGGGGTGGCTGTGCAGGACAGGCTGCAGTGCTGTCATGGCAGATGGTCGGCTCTCGGTGCGTTTGGGGGGGAGACGCAGCAGCTGCTCAACACTGAAGGCACAGCATGAATGGCTGAACTGGGAATCCAAGGGAGCTGGATGTGGAATCACAGAAGGTTTTGGGTTGGAGGGAACTCAAAGCTCATCCAGTGTAAGCTCCTGCAGTGAGCAGGGACATCCCAAACCAGAGCAGGTTGCTCAGAGCTTCAAGGGCCAACCTGACCTGGGATGGTTCCAGGGATGAGTACTGGGCCCAGTTTTGGGCACCTCAGTACATGGGAGACATTGAGGTGCTGGAGCAAGTGCAGAGGAGGGCAGAAAAGCTGGGGAAGGGCCTGGAGAGTCCATCTGATGAGGAGAGGTGGAGAGAGTTGGGGCTGTTGAGTTTGAGGAAGAGGAGGCTGAGGAGAGCCCTCATCGCTCTCTACAACTATCTGAAAGGACCCTGCAGAGATGCTGGTGCTGGGCTCTGCTCACAGCAGCAGAGGGAAGAGCTTCAAGCTCCAACAGGGAGGTTTAGACTGGACATCAGGAAGAGATTCTTCCTGGAGAGAGTGGTCAGGCCCTGGACTGGGCTGCCCAGGGTGGTGGCCGAGTCCCCATCACTGGATGAGTTTAAAAGATGCGGAGATGTAGTGTTGGGGGACCTGGTTTAGGGGTGACCTTGTAGAGTAGGGTTGATGGTTGGACTAGATGATCCCAAGGGTCTTTTCCCACCTGAGTGGTTCTCTCACCTGTCTGGACAGTCTGAGCCAGTGTCTCGCCACCCTCAGTCTCACCAGATTCTGCAGAGTATTCTGGGATGGACTCCTCGATCTGAATACAGACCACAGAGATCTTAGAACGTAGATGGAGCTCTTGACTGCCCTTCTGGTAGTTGCATGGTAGTGTGATTGTGGGTCTGATGGTGGGGTAGGTGTGTATATGGGGTAAAGATGTGGCCAGGGAGGTTTAGTCCTACTTTCATGCTCTTCTGCTTGAGGTTAGGCTTTGCTGTGGTGGTGGTGGTGCTGGGTGTGTGTTTAGAAGGGCACAAAAGCTGGTACCTTTTGTTGAGGATCTGCCATGGGACTGCTTAGTGAGACAGAAGAAAAGGAGGCTGAGGGGTAAACCTTGCTGTCTACAACTCCCTGAAGTTCAGGAGGGTGCACAGACATGTGGGGGTTGGTCTCTTCTCCCAAGAAGTGATAGGACTGGAGAAAATGGCCTCAAGCTGCCCCATGAGAAGTTGAGGTTGGCCTTGAGGAGAAACCTCTGCCTAGAAAGGGCCTTCAGCCCCTGGAAGAAGCTGCCCAGGGAGGGAGTTGCTTGTTGTCCAACACCAGGGTGTTTTTCAACTTGTAGGGTGGGATTGATGGTTGGACTTGAAGATCTTTTCCAACCTGAGTGATTCTGTGGTTCTGTTCAACACAGGGCTGAGGCACTTGTGCCACTGGACCCCAAACTCTTGTGGTGAAACTGAATTCCAGTAGCTGCTTTGGAAAGGAGTAGCCTGTTTGAAATACAATTGCAGAATAATCCTGGTTGGAAAGGACCTCTTAGATCAGCGTCCAACCAGACCCACAGCAACAGCCAACTCAATACCTGAGAGATCAAGACAAACTAACCCCCTCCATGCCTGCCCCTGTAGCAGGGTGTGAAGCACCATGTCTTCATGTTTCTGAAGTCCCTCCAGGGATGGCAACTTGTCCACCTCCCTGGGAAGGCCCTTCCAGTGCCCAGCCACTTCCTCTGTAAAGAATTTCTTCCTAATATCCCATCCAAACCTCCCCTGCCTCAGCTTCAGACTATTTACCCTCTTTTATCGTTCAATCCTATGGAGAGGAGGCCAACACCCACCTCTGTACAACCTCCTTTCAGGTAGCTGTAGAGGACAATCAAGTTTCCCCTCAGCCTCCTCTTCTCCCAACTAAACCTGCCCAGCTCCCTCAGCCTCTCCTCTACAACTTGTACTCTAAACCCCTCACAAGCCTGGTAGCTCTTCTCTGGACATCTTCCAGCATCTCAGTGTCTTTCCACAACCTTATGTGTGACCCCTTTTCCTCTTTGATATCCTCTTGGGCCTAACAGAGGACCTCTACACTGGCCACATCTGAGGATGCCCAGCTCATCTGCTGGTGGTGCAAACACCGCACTGATGTGGTCTCTGCTGATTGCAGAATCATTTAGATTGGAGAAGACCTTCAAGATCAGAGTCCAACCCGGACCCCTGCTGTCCCATCCCACCCCCAAACCCTGTCCCTGAGCTCCAGATCTCCACGCCTAGGAAACACAGCCAGGGATGGCCATTCAGGCCCCTCCCTGGGAAGCCTGTTCCAAGGGCTGAGGGCCCTTTCCAGGGAAGGTTTCTCCTCAAGGCCAACCTCAACTTCCCCTGGGGCAGCCTGAGGGCCATTTCCCCTTGTCCCACAGAGCAGGGGTGAGCTGAGGAGATGAAGCAAGGAGAAAAGTTTCAAAACCAGTGCTTGGGTGCCAGTGGTGGAAGAGTTCAGAGTGGCAAAGCTGCTGTAAACAAACTTGCTTTTCTTTGAAGCAGGGTAAACATCTGGATAACCCAGAGGAAGTAAATAGCAGTCACGTTGCTTCTTGGCCTGTGCAGTCAGTTGATTTCACACCCAGGCTCTGAGTCAGAATCACAGAGCGTTAGGGATTGGAAGGGACCTCGAAAGATCATCCAGTCCAATCCCCCCACCACAGCAGGATCCTCTCGATCCAGTCCCCCAGGAACATATCCAGGCAGGTTTTAAATGTCTCCAGAGGAGGAGACTCCACAACCCCCCTGGACAGCCCCTTCCAGTGCTGTCACCTTCACCATGAAGATTTTCCTTCTCACGTTGATGAGGAACCTCCTCTGTCGCAGCTCACACCCACTGCCCCTTGTCCTGTCACTGGGTGCCCCTGAGCAGAGCCTGGCTCCATCCTCTTGACACCCACCCCTCACATGTTCATGCTCATCAACATCCATGGGGTCACCCCTCAGGCTCCTTTTTTCCAAGCTCAAGAGACCCAGGTCCCTCAAGAGATCCAGGTCCATCAGCCTTTCCTCAGCAGGGAGGTGTTCTACTCCATCTCTGAGTACCTGGACATCTCACTCTGCTGTTGTTTCCAGTCTGGAAAGCTGACTGAGCTGGAATCAGCTGCCTGAGACACATTCTTGGCAGAAAGGGGTAAGTTTGTGTTTCAGTCAGCTGGGAATTGGTTGCAAGTTCAGTTCTGTGGGCGCTGCTGGTTTCTGAAAGCAGCAGACTGCTTTGTGACCGTTTGCTCCCTCTGCAGAGTGGCTATTTTTAGTTGTTTATTGAAGCCATCTATCGAGTTAGGGAAAGCAGGGAAGCAGATGAGAACTTGGTCTCTCGTGTAAAAACATCGGGTTTAACCACTTTGTTTGAGGGCTCTTGTTTCAGAAGCTGTAGGATGGGAAGGGCTCTGTTGAACTCACCTGGATGTGTGCCTGCATCTAGCCTGACCCCTCCTGTGGCAGGGGGATTGAACTAGATGATCTTTTGAGGTCCCTTCCAATCCCTAATGTTCTGTGATTCTGTGAACTGAGGCTGAAAACAGGCCCCTCCCCTTCTCTCCTAATTAATAACATTAATAAAATTAATGTAGTTCCTGCAATTAAAACAAACCTTAGTGTAGGTGCTTGTTGTTCTTGATGGGAAGTCGGGTGCAGAGTATCCAGACCTCTGCAAAGACAAAACCAGTTGTCTGTGCATCGTTGCTGTGAGTTTCATGGTGCTGTATGAGCAGAGCTTAAGGTAAGGCCAACAGCATCCTGGCTTGGATCAGCACTAGTGTGGCCAGCAGGGCTAGGGAAGTCATTCTCCCCCTGTGCTGGGCACTGGGGAGCCCTCCCCTCCAGTACTGGGGATACTCACTTCAGGAAAGAGATGGAGGGCCTGGAGCAGGTCCACAGGAGCAGGGAGGCTGGGGGAGGGACTGGAGGGAAAGGCTGATGGGGCTGGGGTGCTTTAGCCTGGCTGGGTGACCCCAGACTGGCTGATCCCCAGAGATCCCTTCCAACCCCACCAGTCTGGGATCCAGGGATTGTGCCTCCTGTGTGAAGGATAGTTCTTCAACGTCGGTGTGTGCTGCAGCGGAACTAATTCTCCCCTGTTTCTCTTTGTGTTGTTTTCCTTTCCAGGGGATCTACAAGTATCTGGAGAGGGGTTTCTCAGACTTTAAGCAGAGAGGCTTTGTTGTTGGCTATGACACACGAGGTCAGGTGACCAGCAACTGCAGCAGTAAGAAGTATGAGTATTGATTACCTTTGCCAGACTCTAGACCTTGAACTGTGCCTTTAATGCTTTTCATTCTCTCTGAGTGTTTTTTTCCTGACCTCCTTGTGCTCCTTCCCCTCCCTCAGACCCTTGAAGTAGTAGTGAAGGCAGACAAGGACTCTAAAACCTCCGTAATACCAGTTTCCAGCCAGTGTGGGATGGCAGGCTAGTCTCTTCACCACAGAATTCACTGTCTAGATGCACAAGAGCCTTTAGAAGTTGTTCTGCCCGGAGAGAAATTTGAATGGGACGTTAAATTCAGGGGACTGACGTCTCCCTTGAGTTCACTGAATATTAATGTGCTCTTTGACACCAAAAGCAGCTGATTTCAGCCTGCCTGGGGATGGATAATTCCACCTGAAGCCTGCTGGAACCCAGTATCTTGGTACCAGTAGCCTAGTCTGCTGTGTATTTCCACACTGGGAATATTTTCCCTGGAATTCTTAAATGTAAACTACCAGGTGCCCTTTGCAGGGAGAGAAGATCCAACATATTACACTTCAACCTTTGGCATAGAACCAGAGAATCATTTAGGGTGGAAAAGTGATTTTAAGATCATCTAGGCCAACTTTCAACCCAGGTGTCTCATCGCAACTGCTGAACCCTGTCCCTGAGCTCCAGATCTCCTCACCTGGGAAACATGACTGGGGATGGCCCTTCAACCCTCTCCCTGGGCAGCCTGTTTCAGGGGCTGAGAGCCCTTTCCAGGGAGAAGGTTCTCCTCAGGGCCAACCTCAGCTTCCCCTGGGGCAGCTTGAGGCAGTTTCCTCTGGTCCTGTCCCTTGTTCCTTGCTCTGCCAGGAAGAGACCCAAGTGCCTGTGAACCCCCACAGATGTTTGCAGCAGGCCCCATCACCTTGAGGTAGCTCAGTACCTTTCTGGTCTCCTGGCTTGAAAACAACAGTTTCCTGTCAGTTCCCTCGAAGAAAACGACTCTCCCTGCTGCCCACAAGGAGAAGCTGATAACAAAGAGGAGGTTTAGAGCTGGAGCTGTTACTGTTTGTAAACTTTCTGGGATGAGTGTGCTGGTTCACAGAGTGTTTTGTCCACTGAGCTGGATATTGTCTCAAGCCCATGCTCAAGGCCCTTTAAAAACTTTCTGGGGGATTGGTTCTGTCCTTGAGTGAAGTTCTGACTAAAACCCAACAGGGGTCTACGAGATGAGCTCAGTGAAGGTTCTGGTGATGCCACACGAGTTGGATGATGGTTGTGTTTTCCTCTTGCCAGGCTTGCAAAGCTCACCGCCGCCGTTCTGCTGGCCAAAGACGTGCCGGTCTACTACTTCTCCACCTACGTCCCTACTCCGTTTGTGGTGAGTTGCCTTCCCTTTAGAAAACACTTCTGAGCCTGGTGGTGAAGGGAGTGTTTGACAGCTCCAGGGGTTACACAGAAGAGTAGAGGCTGCTCAGGTCACTTGGCTCTGCCAGGAGGCTGCAGCAAGAACGTTGCTGAGCTCTCCTGGGTGCACACAGACAGTAAAATCACATTTCACCCTCGACTGCCGTGTGAGGGCAAGTTGTTGCAGTCCAGGTTTTGCTCTGCTGGGTACAGGGGAAGCATTTTGCTGTTCCTTAAACCCCTGGGGGTCATAAGGGTTGAAGACTGAGTGAATATGGACACAGGTAGTAGCTGACCTGCTGGAGAGCAGCTCTGGAGGTGCTGGTGGAGCACAGGCTGACCATGAGCCAGCGATGGGCCCTTGTGGATGAGAAGGCTAGTGGGTTCCTGGGGTGCATGAACTAGAGCGTGGCCACTAGGTTAAGGAAGGTTCTTCTCCTACTCTGTGCTGCCCTGTTGAGGCCATATCTGGAGTAGAATCTCCTTCTCTGGAGATGTTTGAAACCAGCCTGGCCATGTTCCTGTGCCACTTGATCTGTAGGGGATCCTGCTCTGGCAAGGGGATTGGACTGGATGATCTTTAAAGGTCCCTTTCAATCCCTAATGCTCTTGATTCTTTGAGTCCTACAGCCAGTTCTGGGCTGCCCTGTTCAGAGGGGCTCAGAGAACTACTGCAGAGAGTCCAGCACAGAGCCACCAAGATGCTCAGGGTTCTGGAGCATCTTCCTTCTGTGAAGAGGCTGAGAGAGCTGGGACTGTTCAGCCTGGAGAGGAGGAGAATGAGTGGGGGGATCTCATCAGTGCTGAGAAGTACCCAAGGGTGTATGTTAGCAGGATGGGAACAGGCTCTTCCCAGTGGGCAGTGGGTTTAACTAGAACACAGGAACAACTTAAACATAAGGAAAAGCTTTTTCACAGTGAGGGTAGCAGAGCCCTGGCCCAGGCTGCCTGCAGAAGTTGTGGAGTCACCTGCTCTGCAGACATTCAGAACAAACCTGGGTGTGTTCCTGTGGGATCTTCTCCGAGAGCACCTTCTCTGTAAGAGGGTTGAACTTGATCTCCAGAGATCCTTCCACCTCCCACCATTCTATGGTTGAGATCCAGGGTCTCTGTGATTTGAACACATAACTTCCATCACGTAAGGTGGAAAAAAAGAAAGATTGCCTCTACTTCTGGTAGAAATAAGAGGTTTCTATTTTAATTCTGTTTGTGTCAGCTGCAGAGCTTTAGGGTAAACTGCTGTTTCTGGGTTTCCTTTGTAGCCCTATGCTGTCCAGGAGCTCAAAGCAGTGGCTGGTGTGATGATCACAGCATCCCACAACCGGAAGGAGGACAACGGGTACAAGGTAAAGCTTCAGCCTGAAGTTTGTCTGATGTTCCAGCCAGCTGCTTTCCAGTGTTGCCTCCATTCCTTTGGCATTTGGCTGCTTCTGGAGCGTGTGTGTTTATGGTGGAAGGAGAAATGATTTCAAGTTACTTATCCTTCTGTATTATCCTTCTGTAGCCTGAATGAAACTCTCAGATTAGTACTTAAGACCAGAACTGGACCCTTGAGCCCAAGTCTGCTGTGACATCCCCCTAAAGTTCTCATCAGCAGCTGAGGAAAGGCTTAATGCTGAGGTAGCTGGGTCTCTTTAGCTTAGAGAAGAGGAGACTGAGGGGTGACCTCATGAATGTTGATCCATATGTGAAGGGTGGGTGTCAGGAGGATGGAGCCAGGCTCTGCTCAGGGGCATCTACTGATAGGACAAGGGGCAGTGGGTATGAGCTGGAACATAGGTTGAGTCCCTATCCCTGGATGAGTTTAAAAGTCACTTAGATGTAGTGTTGGGGGATTTGGTTTAGGGGTGACCTTGTAGAGTCAGGTGGATGGTTGGACTCAATGATCCCAACCTGAATGATTCTGTGATAGCTGAATCTTTTCTATTTGGAACAGCAGGTTGAGGACCTGAATGAAATCAAACGATTCCAAAAGAGACTCAAACCCTTCAGTAAGCAGCTGGAATCATCTAACTGAAAGGAGACTTT
Source organism: Rhinopomastus cyanomelas (assembly GCA_013400115.1). Lineage (NCBI taxonomy): Eukaryota > Metazoa > Chordata > Aves > Bucerotiformes > Rhinopomastidae > Rhinopomastus > Rhinopomastus cyanomelas. Next base: position 35,955 of record VXBP01005323.1, on the reverse strand, counting down.
TATTTGGTCACTTGTCCTTGTAAATAGACTTTTCTCTTTGTTTTCCTTTCAATGACACCAGGTTTATTGGGAGAATGGAGCACAGATCACCTCTCCTCACGATAAGGAGATTATAAAGTGCATTGAAGAGTGTGTTGAACCATGGAATGGCTCTTGGAATGAGAATCTCGTGGACACCAGCCCTCTCAGACAGGATCCCCTGGAGAAAATATGTGACCGTTACATGGAGGATCTGAAGAAGATCTGTTACCACAGGTATTGTGTGAAACCAGAGGTGCTTCAGTGATGGGCTCTAGTGCTGCAGAACTCACTGCTGGCAGACTTCAGTGCCACATGGTGCTGCTGCACTCAAACCCTTCTGATTTGGCTTGTAGGGACTGGGCTGTCTTGCAGAATTTTAACAGTTTCTGACCGGCCTGTAGGGATTTTTGTCACCACAAACCAGTGATTTGATGTCTGCCTCCATTGTTTGTAGGAGTTTGTAGGACAGGCTGAGAGAGTTGGGCTTGTGCAGCCTGAAAAGCAGAACACTCTGAGGGGACCTTATAGTGATCTTCCAGTCCCTGAAAGGGCTGTCAGGAGGTTTGGAGAAGGTTACCAAAAGCAGGGAGTGATACAATGAGGGGTCATGTTTTGGGGCCAGGCTGTCCTTAAACACCTCCAGGGATGGGGACTCCTCCACTACCCTGGGCAGTCAAGTCCAGCCTCTGATCACCCCTTCTGGGAGGAATGGCTTCCTAAAATCTAACAACTGTCCCCTGGCAACTTCAGGCTCTGCCCTCTGCGCTGGTTGCCTGGGAGAAGAGCCTGACCCCCACCTGACTACAACCTCCCCTCAGGGAGTTGGAGAGAGAGAGTCCCCACTGAGTCTCCTCTGGGCTCAACACCCCCAGCTCCCTCAGCCTCTCCCCATCAGCCTTTCCCTCCAGTCCCTCATTGCTCTCAGAGTCTAGAAATCAGCAGAACACAGTCAATTTGCATTTTCTTTCCCTCATCACTGTAGTCCTGTTAAAAAACTAAAACCTTCTTGAAATTCTTTATCTGTCTTTCCTCCTCAGGGAGCTAAACGAGCAAACAAGTTTGAAGTTCGTCCACACCTCTTTCCACGGCGTGGGACATGACTACGTGCAGCTGGCTTTCAAAGCCTTTGGCTTCCAGCCCCCCATTCCAGTACCTGAACAAAAAGATCCAGATCCCAACTTCTCTACTGTCAAGTGCCCAAACCCTGAAGAAGGAGAATCAGTGCTGGTTTGTTTCTACTTGGTCAGATTTCTTTGGGCTTTTCCTCCACTGTGTCAAAAGCCAAGTGGAGGATGAGAACAGGGAGTTCTTGGCTTTCAGCTCTGAGAATAGTGGAGAATCCACAAAGATGATGGAGGGAGTAGAACGTCTCCCTGATGAGGAAAGGCTGAGGGAGCTGGGTCTCTGGAGCTTGGAGAAAGAGACTGAGGGGTGACCCCTTGGATGTTTGTAAATGTGTGAAGGGTGGGTGTCAGGAGGATGGAGCCAGGCTCTCCTGAGTGTCATCTAATGATAGGACAAGGGGCAGTGGGTGTGAGCTGGAGCAGAGGAGGTTCCACATCAATCTGATAAGGAACTTCTTCCTGGTGAGGGTGACAGAGCCCTGGAAGGGGCTGCCCAGGGGGGCTGTGGAGCCTTTTCCTCTGGAGACATTTAAAACCTACCTGGTCATGCTCCTGTGTGATGTGGTCTAGGTGATCCTCCTGTGTCAGGTGGATTGGACTTGGATGATCTCTCAAGGTCCTTTCCAATCCCTAATGCTCTGGGATTCTGTGAGAGAATTTCTTTCACTGTGTTAAACCTAAAGGAGGAAGACTGAGGCCTGTGTTGGCTCTTGTGATCTTATTTCCTCTCCCTTTTCCTCCCACTAGGAGCTGTCACTGAGGCTTGCAGAGAAAGAAAGTGCTCGAGTCGTGGTGGCCACTGATCCAGATGCAGACAGGCTAGCGGTGGCAGAACAGCAGGAGAGGTAACTGATGGGACCTTTCCTTTACTCTCCTTCCGTGGAAGAGGTGGTGAACGTGGCAGATGGTCCCCAAATAGAGGTCAAACACCCACTTTCCACCTGCTGTTCCCTGTTGTCACTGCACTGTTGGGATAGTCTTCTCATTAGCGTCATAGAATCATTCAGGTTGGAAAAGACCCCTGGGATCATGGGGTCCCCATCATCAACCCTGCTCTACAAGTTCACCCCTAAACCAGATCCCCCAACACTACATCTAAGTGTCTTTTAAACTCATCCAGGGATGGGGACTCAACCCCCACCCTGGGCAGCCCAGTCCAGTGCCAAATGGAGTCTTTTGGCAGAGCTCTGCCTGAAAATCAGGTAACTCAGGCTAAACCCCCAGAGCTACAGTAAAACCAGATGTCCTTTAAGATCTTCCAACCCCAACCTCTCCACGATTTAACTGGAGAGTTGGGTGCTTCCTAAAGTCAGGAAAATCTGCTGCTGACTCTTTTTTCACTTCCCTTTAAGCCAACAAACTGCCTTAACTGTTGTGAGCTGCTTGGATGTTTGTTTTTTACTCCCCTGGCTGCTTCATGTTGAGTAGAAATCATTTCTCCTCTGCTGACAGGCCCCAGTTCTGACCGTTGTGTAAGTAACTGCCTGGCTGCAGTGTGTAGACCCAGTGGACTGGTGTTACCTCTCTTTCATGACTTGTAAATGGCCTGAGGTGGTTTAAAGCTGGTGTGAAGGATACTGAGGGGGTGTCTTTGCTCCCTGGCACAGTGCTCTGGGCTAGTAAATCACTGAGTCGTGCTGAGCGTGGAGTCCTCCTCGTGCGGTGGCTTTGCCTAGAGCAGCTTGTCGGCAGCGCGCTCGGATTCCCCTTGTTCCAGGGGGTGCTCCTGGGGAACCCCAAAGAGCTCTGTCAGATGTCCTCCTGTCCGCAGTGGCTGCTGGAAGGTGTTCACGGGCAACGAGCTAGCGGCTCTGTTTGGGTGGTGGATGTTTTCCTGCTGGAAGGACAACTGCTCTGAGGATGCTGATGTGAAGAACGTTTACATGTTGGCGACCACGGTCTCCTCGAAGATTTTGAAGGCAATTGCACTGAAGGAGGGATTTCACTTTGAGGTGAGTTGTTAGGTCAAGTCATAGATTCATCCAGTAATAAGCAAGGCAGACATTACTGACCCCAAGGGTCAGTACTGGGACCAGTACTAGTCAATCTAATCATGAATGCTTTGGATGAGAGATTAGCACTGTCAGTGAGTTTGCTGATGTCACCAAGCTGGGAGGAGTGGCTGACACCCCAGCTGGCTGTGCTGCCACTCGGTGGGACCTGGACAGGGTATACTGGGCTGTACTACACAGGCTGGAATGCTGGGCAGGGAGACATTGAATGAACTATAAAAAGGGCAGAGTAGAGTCTGGCAGCTGGGTAAGAACAACCCCAGGGTTGGGACTGACCTGTTGGAGAGCAGCGGAGGAGAAAGGGACCTGGGGGTCCTGGTGGCCAGCAGGATGGCCAGGAGCCAGCATTGGGCCCTGATGGCCATCATGGGTTGGATTAGAACGGGGGTGGTTAGTTGTTGTGAGGGTGGTGGAGCCCTGTCCCAGGCTGCCCAGAGAGGCTGCAGTGTCTCCTGCTCTGGAGAGAACCCAACCCTGCCTGGACACCATCATGGGTGATCCTGGACTGGGTGATTCCTGCAGGTCCCTTCCAACTCCACCAGTCTGGGATCCTGTGAAATTATTCCAACAAAATGAGAACAAATGTCCTTAAACTCTCATGTTTTGGCTCTGCAGCAGTTGTTCCTGTTGACCCTAACCTTCAGAAGGTGTTTTTGGTGTCCAAAGCCCTCTGGAAGTAAAAGGAATGGTGGCAGCACTTTGCTCTTTGGTTTGAGACTCAACTGAAACATCTTTAATCCTGGCTTGGTGTTTTTTGTGTTTCAGGAAACACTCCCTGGTTTCAAATGGATTGGAAGCAGAGTAAAAAATCTCCTAGATAATGGAAAAGAAGTTCTCTTCGCATTCGAGGAGTCTATTGGTACGTCTGTTGGCATCGCTTGCAAATGCTGGGGGCTGTGTGGGCTGCTTGGACAGGGCTCTCAGCACCCTCCTCTAGTTGATGTCCCTGCTCAGCCATCCCTTCAGGAACAAGCTGTTGTGACAGCACCAGGGAGCCCTGCCTTATGGGTTGGCAAAGCTGTATCTGTATGGTGGGTCCCTTTGGTGTCTGGACTGTGGCTTCCTTTGGTTCAGGTTGCTGTCAGGACCCTGCAGGACCTCTGTGCTTGCACCAAAGAAGCAAATGTTTCTGTTTAGCACTGAGCTTGAGAGATCTTAGAGATCTGGAATTAGCACTGAGCTTGAGAGATCTTAGAGATCTGGAATGAACTGATTGTGGAATTTATCTCTGCAGCCCTGCAGCCCATGAGGTAGTTAGAAACGGGGAGTGATAGAGGTGTTGGGGTTGGAAAAGAGCTTTAAGCTCACAGAGTCCCACTGCTCCCCCAGCATTGCTGGGCCTCGCTGACCCCTGGCCCTCACCCCACATTTGCAGGGTATGGAGACCCCTCCAGGGATGGGGACACCCCCATCCTGCCCTGGGCAGCGAGGGCCAGGCCTGGGGAACCTGTGTGGGGCAGAAGTTGTTCCTCAGGGACAACCTCAACCTCTCCCAGGGCAACTGGAGGCTGGTTCGTCGCATCCTGGGGAGGGAGAAGAGACTGACCTCGACCTGGCTCCAACATCCTGAAGTTCAGGGAGCTGTAGAGAACCAGGAGGTCTCCTCTGAGCCTCCTTTTCTCAACACCCCTCCCATTTCCTCAGCTGCTCCTCAAAGCACTGCTGCTGCAGCCCCATCCCCAGCTCTGTTGCCGTTCTCCGGCCCCACTCCACAGAAGTTCGTAGGCACCAGTGAGAACAACCTGAACGCATTAGCCTTTATTTACTGAAATACAAAAGGCTCAAACCAAGTAAATCAGCACAGCAGCTGTCAGCTCATCCTTCCTCAATCTACATTTTATTCCTAGGCTTCATGTGTGGGACGTCGGTGTTGGACAAGGACGGCGTCAGTGCAGCCGTGGTCATAGCTGAGATGGCTGCTTACCTGGAGACCAAGAACCTCACCCTGGCGCAGAAGCTCATCGAGATCTACGAGACGTGAGTCATGTGCTTCCTGGCTGCTTTGAAGCTGACAGTGATCTAGGAACCACTTCTAATGTGGCCTCTGAGGTTTTCCCTCTGCGAGCTGTTCCTTTAGATGGACTGTGGCTCTCAGTATTGAATGATGATGATTGTCCCAAAGANGCAGGGAGATGCTCCCCTCCCTCCATCACCCCTGTGGCTCTGCACTGGGCTCTCTCCAGGAGCTCTGGGTCCTTTTGGAACTGAGTGGCCCAGAGCTAGACACAAGATTCCAGCTGCGCTCTCAGCAGGGCAGAGTAGAGGGGGAGGAGAACCTCTCGATGTGCTAAGAAGCCCCCCCTTCTGCTCCACCCCAGGATGCTGTTGGCTGTCTTGGCCACAAGGGCACGTGTTTTGATGCCAACTGCACAGAAAACTCCAGAACCTGGTGACTGAGAGTGTGACTCTGCTTGCAGGTACGGGTACCACATATCGAAGACTTCCTATTTCTTGTGCTACGATCCTCCTACTATCAAAAGGATATTCGAGAGACTTCGGAACTTCGGTGGCCCTCAGTCTTACCCCAAGTCTTGTGGGGTCTATAACATCTTACACGTCCGGGATGTCACCACTGGCTATGACAGCAGCCAGCCCAACCAGAAATCGGTGAGCTTTAAAGTGCTGCTGTTTGCTGAGGGCTCCTGTTTTGGAAGAGATGGAGAGTTCAGTGCACCTCGAGCTATGCAGGGAGACCTCCTGTGTCAGCTGAGGTGGCAGATGGATCTGTTAAAGCTGCTTAACACTTACTGGGGAGAGAGAAAACTGCTTAACTGTGCAGTGGTTTGGCTGTTCTGATGTAACCATCAGTGATCACTGTTAGTTGAAGTGAGTTTGATCCTTCTGTGCCTCTGAAGCTCTTGAACAGGCTTCTGGATGTTGGAATTCCAGTGGGGAATACTGAGTGATCAAGGTTGGTCAGGCTGAAATGAATTGCAGGACATTAGGGATTGGAAGGGACCTCGAAAGATTTAGTCCAGTCCCCCTGCCACAGCAGGATCCCCTAGATCCAGTCACATAGGAACACATCCAGGTGGGTTTTAAATGTCTCCAGAGAACGAGACTCCACAACTCCCTGGGCAGCCCCTGCCAGGGCTCTGGCCCCCTCACTGGGAACAAGGTCCTTTTCACAGTGATGTGGAACCTCCTCTGTCCCAGCTCACACTTGCTGCCCCTTGTCCTGTCACTGGGTGCACCTGAGCAGAGCCTGGCTCCATCCTCCTCACACCCACCCTTCACACACTGACCAACACCCATGGGGTCACCCCTCAGGCTCCTTTTCTCCCAGCTCTCTCAGCCTTTCTCATCAAGGAGATGCTCCCCTCCCTCCATCATCCCTGTGGCTCTGCGCTGGGCTCTCCCCAGCAGCTCTGTGTCCTTGAACTTGTGTGATCTGTGGATGTGCAGTGCAGGGGGTTTCAGCCCCTGTGTGTGGCTCTGGTGGGGCGGGTGGTGCGTGTCTTCTCTTGGTGGGGATGCTCTCCAATCGGCTGTTGTTGCTCTAGGTGCTGCCGGTGAGCAAGAGCAGCCAGATGATCACGTTCACGTTCCAGAACGGCTGTGTGGCCACCCTCCGGACCAGCGGGACGGAACCCAAGATCAAGTACTATGCAGAGATGTGTGCGCAGCCCGAGCAGAGGTCAGTAGCGGCGCCGCCTCGTCGGGTGCCTGTGGGCTGGTGAGTTGGTGCCAAGGAATCTGGGGGGCCTTTTCATTCTGACTCTGGGGGGCTTTTAACTCAAATCTGGGAACTTCAGAGGGAAATGTTAGTGTTGTGTTCTCTTGTGAACCTGATTGCTCAGTCCCCCCAGTTACACCTCCAAGTACATGCTGTAGGCATAGGATAGGGAATAGTGATTGATACCCTAGGTGTTGGGTAGGGAATATCTGTCTCCTATCACACAGCATCACAGAGCATCAGGGATTGGAAGGGACCTCAAAAGATCATCCAGTCCAGTCCCCCTGCCACAGCAGGATCCCCTAGATCAAATCTCACAGGAACACATCCAGACAGGTCTTAAACGTCTCCAGAGAAGGAGACTCCACAATCCCCCTGGGCAGCCCCTTCCAGGGCTCTGTCACCCTCACTGGGAAGAAGTTCCTTCTCACACTGATGTGGAACCTCCTCTGCTCCAGCTGACACTCATTGTCCCTTATCCTGTCACTGGGTGCCCCTGGCTCCATCCTCCTGACACGCACCCTTCACGCTTATAAACATTCATAAGGTTACCCCTACTTTTGTTTAATCCCTTTGCAGTGTGTCTGACCAGTCTTGCTCTGGTTTTTGCACCCATCACAGTATCCTGGAACATTAGGGGTTGGAAGGGACCTCAAAAGACCCACTAGTCCACTCATAGAATCATTAGGGGTTGGAAGGGACCTTGAAAGACCATCCAGTCCACTCATAAAACCATTAGGGATTGGAAGGGACCTTGAAAGACCATTCAGTCCACTCATAAAACCATTAGGGGTTGGAAGGAACCTCAAAAGACCATCCAGTCCACTCATAGAATCATTAGGGGTTGGAAGGGACCTCGCAAGACCATCCAGCTGGAGCAGGACCACCTAGACCCAGTGACACAGGCACATGGCCAAGCAGGTTGCAGATCCTGTCTGTCTTTTAGCAGCAGGTGCCTGGTGTTCATCACCCCTCTGACTGCGCTGCTCCTCTCCTTTGCAGTGACAGGAGCGTGCTGGAAGCAGAACTTCAGAAGCTCGTTGAGGCTTTGATCGCGAGCTTCCTCGAGCCCGACAGGAACGGACTGACCTGGCGCTCTGCTTAGAGCTCCTCGCGCGGCTGGAGCCGGGGGCGCCCGACCGCCTGCGCGGCGTCGCCTGCATCAAAGGAACCAAGACCAGAACTCCGTTTAATTCGTGTGTGTGCGTGTGTGTGTTCAACAGCGCCGCGTTTATTCGATGAAGAAGCAGCTTTCATCTGTCAGGCTTCTCACCAAATTGAGAGGGAAGGATGGAGTTTGAGAATTTATTCTATTTATTATGAGAACTCTCCATCCTTTGAACCAAAAGACTCGTTAACCCACCTCGACGCAGACGAAGCCGCCCTCGTTGATCTCAGATCTCTCCCTAACCAAGCTTGAGGCTGTCTTCAAGCTGGGTGGCTGCAGCGTCGAGGGGAGCGGTCACTCCAAGCTGGCAGAGGAGCTGCTTCTTCCCAGCTGTCGTGTGCGGATGTGGGTGTCGGTGTTGCAGGTCTCACTTCCCCTAGAAGTCAGAGTAGAGCTCAGCGCTTCACGTTTCTTTAGGCGAGTTGTCTCCAGGTGATGTTTTTCAGCTGCTTCAGTGTCCTCCTGTTGTTTTGGGGTGCTCTCGGTGCATCACGTCTGCCTCCACCCACCCGAAAATGCTCTGCTGAAGCGACAGCGGCAACACGTGGGGCCCCACCTGGGTCTTGAGTCGCTCCGAGCCCTTCGGGGGCTGCTGCATGAGCAGAGCCTTGTGTTCCTCGGCTCCAGTGCCCCTTCTGACGACTTCCTGTAGGTGTCTTCATCCCGCAGCTCTGAGGGGTCTTAGGTTTGGGTTGGCTCTTTACATAGGGGTTTCCCCAGTTTGAGAAGGGTTTCCCCAGTTCAAGAGGGAGAGGTTTCCTCAGTTTGAGAAGGGTCCCCCAAATTCAAGAGGGAAGGGTTTCCCCAGTTCAAGAGGAAAGACTTAAAAATTTGGAGGAGAGAGGTTTCCCCAGTTCAAGAGAGAAGGGTTTTTCAAATTTCAACGAGAGAGGTTCCCCTAGTTTGAGGGGGAAGGCTTTTCCCAGTTTGGAGGAGAGGGGTGTCCCAAGACAGAGGGGTGTCTCCAGCTCGAGAGGGAAGGGTTTTTCAAATTTGGAGGAGAGGGATTTCCCCAATTTGAGAGAAAACTTTCCCCAGTTCAAGAGGGTTCTGGAGAAGACTTTCCCAAGATCCAGTTAAGAGCTTCAATAAACCAGTAGCTTGGAGTGGAAATCCCTCTCGTAGCCTGTTCTGATGGCAGGTTGCTCAGAGCCCCAAGGGCACCCCAAGGGCTGACCTGCCCTGGGGATGGCACCGGGGACGGAGCTTCTCCCACCTCTGCAGAGCCCCAGGGCTCAGAGCTCTCACGAGGAACAATCAACCCCGTCCCAAGCGTTTTGCCGCTGTTGTTCCAGTCGCCTCCATCTCCTCGTTGCCCTCAGAGCTGTGGAGTGGTGCCGTGTGCGTGCGTGTGGCTTCGGGGAGCCCCGAGGTGTCCGTGGGGCCCGTGGGTGTTTGGTGTTGACAGCAGCTTTGCACTATGACCGTGGGTGAGTGTTCTGCTGACCGCGGGAGCTCGGTGTTGCACAGGTTCTTGTTTGCCACTGGTTATTTATTCTCTGTTTTAAGAAGGGGTGTCTGGGGGGGCAAAATAGTTCTGAGCAGTGGAGAGAAACGTTTCTGATGCCAGAACCTTAGGACTTCCTGAGGGTTTTTGTTTTCCCCTCTCCTTGATTGTACATTTGGCTGATGCGATGAGGGGGAAATGCCTGAAGACCCTCTATGCTTCTGTGACTCCTTTTCTGCCCCTCTGGGGTTCTCTCTCTCTCCCTGCCCCTCACCCCTCTCCTGATGTTGTTGTACAGCTCTGGGGAGGCCTCAGACCACGGGAAGATGTCCGTGCCTGCTGTGTCCTCCCTTTCCCCCGTGACCGTGCAGATCCTGGCTGGGCTGGATTTGAAGGAGGTTGTTGCTGTTTGCTCCGCCGGCAGCAGGTTAAGGCTTTAGGCACTTTGGGTGGTGTTTGGCAGTCAGTCTTCTAGTGATGCAGAAGAGAAGGAAGGACTCGAAGACCCCTTTGAACATAGTGTAGTTTGAGGGCTGAGGCCACCCACAAGCCTCTGGTAGCCGTTGCTGATCGGAGTGAAGCTCTAGGATGGATGCTGCTGCTCCACAGAGTGCAGGAAATCAGCTCCCCCAGGGATCTCCTTCATGGTGAGTGCAGCAGGAGGAGAATCGGGGGTCTCCCTTCAACTGGTGGGGTGCAGACTGGTCAGTCTGTTTAGTAAAACCCCAAATACAGGGAGGGGGAGTTTGGTGTCTGGGGTTCCTGCTTGGAGCAGTAGGTTGTGGCCACAGGCCCAGTGTGTTGAATGTAGTGGAAGGGTTTGGTAACTGTTGCTGGTGTCAGACTGCTGCTGCCGGTGTTTTCCCTACTGTTTGATCTGTTTACACTGTTGTGATGGTGGAACGGGGGTCCTCAGCCCCTCCCTCTTCTTACTCCCCTGACCTGACCCTAAAGGTTTGTTCCTCCCTCTTGCTTCCTTGGCTTCGTGTTTAGGGTTTGCTGGGCACAGCCTTCTCGTGGTTGCCTGCTGCTTCTTTCCTCCTTTTCAGACAAGAAGAACAAAGGCTTCTCAGGCTTGAGCAGGAAGCAGATAACAGATCAAAGCAGGGCTGTTTGCCAGGGGCTTCCAGCCTTGGTCACTGGTTCAAACTGGGATCATCCAGCCAACAACCGGGTTGTGTTTTCAGCATTGAATAAAATCAGCAGGGCTTGGGTTTGTCTCTTCTCTCTCCTCACTCAGCTGCCTGGTAAAGTTGTGTTGCTGGAGGCCTAGGACAGGACCTTCATAGCCACTGGGGCCTTGCTGCTCTAGGTGGAACATCTGTGGCCTTTGTAGCCACCAGGAGCTTGCTGGTCTAGGTGGAACTTCTACGGCACGGAGCTTGTGGTGTGGTTGAAGCAGCTTCACAGGCTCTTCCTCTCTCCTCTGGCCCCTCTGCAGGGTGCTGCCCTGCCCTGCCCTGGCCTGAGTCACTCGTGACTCCTGGGTGGAGGAGGAAGGGGAATGTTGAACCCAGGAGAGTTTGACTGGACTGACAGCCTGAGCACCCTGCTTGGTGTCCACTGTTGTGGTGACTTGTGGAGGTGGTGACTCCCTTCTGCTTCCCAAGGATGCTGGGTGTCCCTGGGGCTGGGATGGTGCCTGAGGAGGTCTCCTGGTTTCCTTCATGTGAAAGAATCAGCCCTTCCTTCTAAGGAGGCAAAATACTGACTGGTGTCATCTCCTGAGGAGACAGAGTTGAAAGTGTCTCCCTCCATTCCAGACATGGAGATGAGCTACAACGTGCAGCCCCTGGAGCTCTTCGTCCTGCCTCGGGCAGCTCCTAACCGATCCCAGGCTGTCGCTCAGCCTTTGCTTGGAAGGCTGCCTGCGGGTGGAAGCTTCCTCCCTGGTTCAGCGGCACCTCGTTGTCCCCCTGTGGCTCCGGGAGCGCTGCTCCTCCTGTTTCAGGAGAGTGAAGGGAGAGGCCACAAGGTGGAGCGATGGGCCGGTGGAACAGGCAGCCGGAGCACCTCGGAGGCTTTAGTTGGGGAGACTCTTGGCATCACTTTGTCTTCCCCACAAGCACGAGAGAGGGGCTCCTTGCATGGTGGACTCGGGGGTGGGCAGAGGCTGTCTTGAATCCCCACGCTCTCCCCTCCCTTTGCGTAGGTTCTCATGAGGGGATGGAAGGACCTAAAGCAGCGCCGTTCTCCTTGTCTGGAAGTCCTGGGTGGGCACCTGGTGTTTGTTCTCTTGGAGGAGCAGAGCCTAAGACAAACCCAGGGTGAGGAGCTGCACTTCTGCCGAGCTGGTGGTGCTGCCTCGTGGGATTTGGCTGGGTGAGGTGTTAGGAGGAATAAAACGTTCTCTTCGTCGTAGCAACCCTTCACGTGTCTGCAGGTTGTCTGGAGCTGAACCCTGTTGCCCCAAAGTGGAGCCGAGTCGCTCAGGATGGGTTGAGGGGAACCTTTCCAGCTCGTCCAGTCCCCCAACCAACCATCCCTCCCTGAGCAGGAGCAGTCCCAGCCAGAGGAGGGTGCTTGGAGCCCCAAGGGCCAACCTGAGCTGGGATGGTGCCAGGGATGGGGCTTCTCCCACCTCTTTGGGTTCCCTGGGCTGTGGTCTCCCCACCCTCAGCATCAAACATTTTCTCCTCCTCTCCAGTCTGAATCTCCCTCTTCCAGTTTAACTCTCCCCCCTTCTCCTGGCACAGCAGCCCCTGCTCAAAAGTCCCTCCCCAGCTTCTGATTGGCTCCTTCAAGCACTGAAAGGCCACAAGGAGGTCTCCCCAGAGCTTTTTCTTCTCTAGATGAACCCCCCAGCTCTCCCAGCAGAGGGGTGTCTGCCTTGTCCCAGCACTGCTGGAGCCTCCTCTAGCCCTGCTCCAGCAGCTCCAGGTCTCTGCTGGGCTGAGGAGCCCAGAGCTGGACCCAGCCCTGCCTGGTGGGGTCTCGCCAGAGCAGAGATGAACAACCTCCTCCCACCTCGAAGGCTGAAAACCCCAGGAGCAGCAGCACCTCCTTTATCTTTCTGATGCCCCTGACGATCTCCAAGTGTGACTCCTGTTTGAAGGGAGGGGAACCAGAGGCCTCCCAGGACAAAGCACCAGGAACTGAGGTCACCAGGGAGCTGATGGACAGGTAAGAACAAGTCAGAGTGAGCAGAGCCTGGAGCTGGGGGCAGTTTGACCCTAAAGAAAGCTCTCAGCTCCATCTCGAAAGTCCCACCAGGAAAGGGTCTGACCTCTTGCTGGTCCCCTTCTCCTTGTGGAGGGAGAGACCCAGCCCACCCCATGCTGGCTGGGGTTTTAGGGGGTTCTGAGGTGAGTTGGTGTCACCCCAGCTTGGCTTTAATGTTTGCAGGCTCCTTCAAAGCCTTCTCAAGGTTGAAGGATGACCAGTTAGGACTGAGGGGAGGAGAAGAGGACCTGAGGGATTGGACAGGACCTCCACAGGTTGGTGGTGGCTGAGCCCCAGCAGGTTCCTCTGGTCTGTAGCTGCAGCAGCAGGTGCTAGATGTCACCACCAGCCCGTGTAGAAGGGGCAGAGCCCCGCTGGGTGCTGGAGCTGACCTGGCTGCACCCATCTCAAGCTGTGGGGGCAGCCAGAGGAACCCCCTGGGCTTTGGGGCTGAGGGTGATGGGCTTCAGCAACGAGAGGAAGACCCTAGGACCCAGGTCCTGCTGAGCAGGAGCATCCTCCTCCACAGACAGCACCACACGACCTCAGTGAGGGGTTTGGGGCCACCAGAGCATCTCATGGAGATGCTGGGGTCCAGGGAGTTGGCAGTGTTGGGTTAAGGGGTGGGCTTGGATCATCCTGAAGGTCTTTTTCCATCCTCTGTGGTTCTGTGCTGCTGGCACCTGGGGACACAGAGGCTGGTGAGTCCTGGTGCCCGGCTTCACCTCCAGATCTCATCAATGTGAGTGTGAATTGACTTGCTAATTAATTACCAGCTGGCAGGGCCGGTCCCTTGGGCTCAGCTCCTGTGGAGACATTGCAGGAGCCTGGGTCTATGTGGAGCTGTGGCTGGTGCTCTCAGGGGTCCACGGGCTGGTGTCCACAGCTGGAGGTTGCTTCATGATGGGGCAGAAGCTAATGGAGAGGGGGGTTCTACCTGCATTCAGCAACCAAGGGGTTGTGCTGGGGCACAACTGCAGCCTCTTCAAACCTTTTGGGGTTGAAGCGGGACCAGCAGTCCCCCCGTAAGCTTGTCCTGAAGGTCAAGGGGAAGCTGTGCCGCTCTCCAGAAGGGGAAACTGAGGCACGGGGTATGAGAGAAGCGTCACCCAAAGGCCTGGTGGTAGGGCCAGGCTCACCCTGTGTCCCCTGGGCACCATGGAAACCCACCTCTGGGGCTGGAAAGGGTCACCCTCTGCCTGCACAGTGGCAGGGCTAGTGGGTGGGGGCTCCTATAGGGTCATGATAGCCCTGCAGAGGAGCATCTCCATGGGTTGCGGTCTGGAGCTGTGAGCAGCTGCGTCCTGGCTTTACCGGGACCAGTCAGACCAGTGCAAAACCACTAGAGGGAGAAGGATGGGTGGGATGCAGCTGGTTTTGCCTCCATCGCCGCTGAGGACACGTCCTCTGAAGGTGAGGAGCCTGAAAGAATAGAAGCGGTGAAGATCACCTAAAAATAGGTCTTTGTAAATGTCGGGCTCCTGAGCGCTGGGGACACTTGCCAGGAGGATGGAGCTGGTGCTGGGGTGTCCTCATGCAGGATGAGGGACCAGCACTGGCTTGGTCCTGCTCAGCACTCCCCACCCCCAGCCCCCCAGAACCTGGCTGACATGACCAGAGGTGTCTGAAGCCTCTGGAGACCCCAGCTCTGCTTCCTAGGGGGGATGAGCTGAGGACAGATGGACTTGGGGTCCCTCAACGTAGGGGGGAACCTTCAGTAGAGACCCTCCACCAGGATGATCCCAGCTCTGTGAACAGGGGGGTGATGCTCATCCAGAACCACCCTCGAGATCTTGTGGTAACCAGTTCCCCAGCCAACGCTGGGCCCTCTGGTGGCCCTCAGTCCCCTCCACCCCTACCAGCTGCTTTCCCCCCAGAGACCCCAAACAAGCCAGAAACGTCCTCAAAGCAGCTGCAAAAGCAGTTTATTGTGAAAAATAATCCAGATTGGGGCAGATTAGTAGGAACAAGGTCCCTCCCCATCTGCCCCAGTGGGACGGTGCCAGCTCCCAGTGGGAGGGCTGCCCTGGAGCCCCAGTTTGGGTGAAACCCCAACCTCCAGCTGCCTCCTCCTCGCTGCTGGTCGCATTGGGAACCCCCAGCCCGATCCCACAGGGAAACGGGTGGGATCCTACTAAATCAGATTCCTTCGGTGCCGGAGGGGTGAGGATGCTCCCGGAGGTCCCAAAGCTCCTCCCAGGGAGCCCCGCTGGGGTTTGAAGCCCATCTCCGTGCTTTTCTTGCCCAAACCCCTCCTGGCTCTTGGGAACCCGACCCCGCAGCGCCTGCGCCTCAGTTTTCCCCCGGGGACAGCACCCGCTCGCTCTTCACGGGGCAGAGGGTTCCTTCCTCTGCGGGTCTGGGGTGGAGGAGCCTGGGGCTGAAGCCACTCGGGGGGAATTAGGTGCTAATCGATGTCAACCTTGGGAAGGAGCTGATCTTCACCCTCCCGAAGCGCCGGCGGGTCGCAGCTCCACGTTTCAGCAGGGAGGGGGGTGATGCTCCCCATCCCAGTTGTTCCCATAAGATTCCAGGAAACAGGAGCAAAAATGCTCCCCGGCTCCTGCTCCCCGGCTCCTGCTCCCCGGCTCCTGCTCCCCGGCTCCTGCTCCCCGGCTCCTGCTCCCCGGCTCCTGCTCCCCGGCTCCTGCTCCCCGGCTCCGTCTCGCTCTCGGCCGGACTGACCCCCGGAAGATCTGAGCTCTGAGGGGAGGTAAGGGGACGGACCCCACTGGGATGCAAAGCGCCGCTGCCCTATAAGCACCTCCTGTCTAGACCCTATAAAGAGACATCCGGGGTCTTCCCCTCTCCCCCTGTGGCAGCGGCAGGTTAACAGCAGAAGCACGTTGTGGGGTCTCAGCTCGGTGAAGGTCCTCGGTTTCCTTCATCCAGAGGGTCCCTAATCCTACTGATCTGTCTTTTCTGGGGGGCCTCTCTGCTGTTGAGACACAAGAGTTAAGCTCCTGCAGCCGGTTGCCCCCAACCAGCCCCATCTGACTGCCTGATAGGGCTTTGCCTCCAGGATGGGCTGGGGATGTGGACCCCTGGGGTCTTGGTGCCCCCACAGTGGGGATGGGAGCATGATGTCCTCACTGCTGGGGCACAGAAGCCACCACCTTCCTCCCTGCAGCCTC
This sequence comes from Rhinopomastus cyanomelas, assembly GCA_013400115.1. Classification (NCBI taxonomy): domain Eukaryota; kingdom Metazoa; phylum Chordata; class Aves; order Bucerotiformes; family Rhinopomastidae; genus Rhinopomastus; species Rhinopomastus cyanomelas. Next base: position 20,211 of record VXBP01005323.1, on the reverse strand, counting down.
AGGGTCACCCCCTTTGCTAAGGGGCTTCAGGCGGCAGTGGCCACTTGCTCAGAGGCAACCTCCTTCCCATTATCCCAGACCCTGAGGTGGACACTTTGTGGTGTCTCCTGGCTCTCTCTGCCCACAGCAGCCTCCAGGCTCTTCGTGTCCTCCTTGGAGGGTGGGAAACGGATGTCACCAGGACTTCCCAGCTCCATCCTCAGGGATCACCGCTGCTCCGGCGGCGCCGCAGCCCAGGGCCAACCCGTGATGGAGACGGATCCCATCGCGCTGGGGTGGGACTGGAGGGAGGTGGAAGGTGAAGGTGAGGGGCAGGGTGGGATTTCTCCCCTAGAAACCTTCCTGGTCACTCACTGCATGGAGGGGTCCTATAAAAGGGTGGAAACCTGAGGAGAAGGTCCCCCAAGTGCAACCGGTCCCTGTCTCATCAGATGAGGGGAGATCTAGGGGTGGGGAGGGGGGTCCTCTGGAGGTGCTTTGGGCAATGAGGCAGATCCCAGTGGGCTCTGATGTGGGGAACCAGCTTGTGGGGACAGCCCAGGGCACCCAGGAAGCTCCGGCGGACTCCCCAGTAGAGCCCCAGACCCTGCACCAGCTCCACACTGGGCTTGCGACAGGGAGGGGATGCAGCGGGGTGGGGGAAGAAACCCCAAAGGGGTGACAGGCAGAGGACCCCGCACCCTTCGCGAGGTGTCTGGGGACAGCTGGAATGGAACTAACTGGTTTTCCCCCCCGGCACAGGACCCCGCTACAGACCCAGGGGACCCTAAACCCCGCAGAACCGTTCTTCAGCAGCTGCCGTGGACCCCAAAAGCCCTGGGTGCTGGTTCCAGCAGGGCACCGAGGACACAACCCCCATCCCCACCCTGACCCTCTTCCCCAGTGCAGGAAAACATCCAAACCCAGTGGGTTCCCACCCCGGACCCCCAAACCCACCGCTTCAAGGTGCCACCCTGCGGAGCCTCCAGCTTTGCTGCGGGACCTTCTCTCGCTGAACCCGCAGCGCTCCAGCACCTCACGGATCAGGTCCCCAGAACCCACCCAGGAGACCCCGTTACCTGCCCGGGTTCCCCGAGTCGCTGCCCCGCTCCCGGCTGGCGGATCCTAGCCCCTTCTACGGAGAGTCGGGGTCGAGGGGAGAAGAAGTTTCCAAGCGCCAGCAGAGCTGCGGAGGAGCCCGCGGCCGCTGTTTTCCACCCCCCAGCCGGGGGGGGGTCGCTGCGGGTGTTTTATAGGAACAAGACGATGAGAGAAGGAGGGGTGCAGCTTTCCATGTATTTGCGGTAGGACACAGCGGCAGGACGCGGCTCTACAGCAAAACCCGGGCGGGGAGTGGAGGTCCGAGGGCTCCCAAAGGGCTGGGACAGCCCGGTCTAGGGCTGTAGAGCCGGGGGGGGGAAGCCCCGAGGGGGGAGCATGCAGGCGGCCAGCGGCGGCGGCGATGCCCAGCGCTTGTGCCTGGGGAGGGCTGTTTTGTCGTCCAACGACAAACGCCCCCCGAGAGCGGGTCGAGGGGATGGGTCGAGGAGACGGGGCCGGCAGCCGGGTGGTGGCTGTTCCTCTGTGCTTAGAGCGAAGGAAAGAGGATGGAGCGAAGTGGGAGCGTCGGTCAAATAGAAATCGAATAGGAAAAGAGCTGTACATGGTCCGAGACGAGTCCGGGAGCAGCCAGGAGCGTCCAGGCTCGGGGATCACCCGCTGCTTCCCGGGATGACGCTCCGCTCGCTGTCCGTGCGGGGCTGAGCCCCGGCGGCACCCCGCAGCCTGAGGGAGAGACCCAGAGTCCTCCCGGGATGTCTCTCTTCCTGCCCTCGGGGGCTGGGAAGCAGACTGGTTGCACATGAGGGCGAATCCTGCAGCCCAAGGGAGACCCGATGCGGGAAGCAGCTCAGAGTCCTCCTGGAACGAGCCTCCCCCTGTCCTTTGGTGCTGGGATGGGGGCGATGGATCCAGACTGGTTCCGTACAGGGTCAAATCCTGCAGCCCAGCAAAGACTTTACATGGGAAGCAGCTCAGGATCCTCCCGGGATGAGCCTTCCCCTCACCCTCCGGTACTGGGATGGGGGTGTTGGATGCAGACTGGTTCCGTATGGGGTCCGTTAGGATGGGGAGACCCAGCGTGGAGCTCTCCAGGGAGGGTCACCCCACCTCTGCTGCACCCCAGCACCCATCCCCACGTCCAGCTCATCCTCGGAGGCCAATTTCCTCGCGGTGGTGCCATGGCAGGGGGATGAGGATGAGGAGGCGTCGAGGGGCGGCATGGCGGGTGGCCGCCGGCGGAGCGGCGCCGAGCTGTTCCGTCAGAGCCCGGGGGTGCTGATGGCGCTGGCGGAGCGGGGGTCGGCGTCCTGCTCGTAGCGGTAGTGGTAGCCCTCCATCTGGTCGCGGCAAGCCTCACGGAGGTTGTGGAGCCAGCGCTTGATGCCGCGGCGGTTCAGGTAGAGCACCATGAGGAAGACGATGCCGATGAGGGCCAGCACGATGCCGAAGAAGACGTAGGAAGCCGTCTCCAGCTGCCCGGGCTCGTCGCCCCCCGCGCACGCCAGCCCCTCGGGCCGCAGGCGCAGCAGGGCCACCCCGCGCAGCGGCGGCGGCCCTGCGCAGCGCAGGCTGCGGGCGTCGGGCACGCGGGCGGCGGCGGCCCGTAGCCACGCGAGGAAGGGGCGCAGGGCGCAGTCGCAGCTCAGCGGGTTGGCCCCCAGGCTGAGGCGCAAGCCCCGCAAGGCCGGCGCGTCCAGGGCCCGCAGCTCGGCGGCCGCCAGCCGCTGCAGCGAGTTGTTGCGCAGGTCCAGCTCCTCCAGGCCGGCGGGCAGGAGGGCGGCCGGCAACTGGCGCAGCGCGTTGCCCGCCAGCTCCAGGCGCCTCAGGCTGAGGTTGCGCACGGCCAGGGCGAGCTGCTCTTCCAAGGGGGCGGCCAGCAGCGCCTGGTTGAGCTGCAGCGTGCGCAGCAGCGGGACGCCCTCGAAGGCGCCGGCGGCCACCGTGGCCAGCGGGTTGTGGCTCAGGTCGAGGGTGCGGAGGGCCGGCAAGCCGTGCAGGGCCATGTCCTCGACGGTGTGGATGTTGTCGTGGCGCAGGCGGAGCAGGCGGAGGTCGGGCAGCGGGCGGCGGGCGGCGAAGGCTGCGCGGGGCAGGACGCTCAGGTTGCTGCCCACGATGCTCAGGTTCTGGACGGTGACTGGCAGCTCCGTCGGGGGCTCCTCCAGCGCCTCGTAGCGACACTGCACCAGCTCCGGGGTGGCCACGCAGTAGCAAGCCGACGGGCAGCCCCCCGGCGGGGCGATGGCGGGGCGCACGGCCAGCGGCAGCAAGGCGAGTCCCAGCCAGGGCAACC
>VXBP01005321.1:0-54365 GCA_013400115.1 Rhinopomastus cyanomelas | reverse complement strand
GAACATAAAGCTGGTTGAAAATACCTGTTAGAGGAAAGGGAGGTGAGGTGAGCAGGATCAAAGATTCCTTGTCCATGGGCTCTGTTTTGTGGATGAAGTTAGAATTGTTAAATGTGTTGCTGCACAAGTTTTTATTCCTTATTGCCCCTCAGATTTGAGACCACCATAAATTTCAAGTTTACCTGTAGCCAGCAGTGTTTCTGCTTTCTCAGAAAGAAGAGTAGGAGAACCTAAGACAGTTGCTTGTCTCACACAAACAGGCTGGATTCAGGTTGGCAATTTGTGATCTGGTCAATGCAAACCTAATAAGCATCCAAAGATTTGGAGAAACATCTAGCTGTGGGATTTGAGGTCTGGACAACCCATAACAAGTCTCACAGGAGCCTCGTGCTGGGGCATCAAGGCTTGGCCAGAGCTAGCTGGGTTTTAGGTGTTTAGAGGTTGAAGGACGGGGCATGTGGGTGTGCAAAAGGCAAGAAAGAAAAAGGCTGTTAAAGTCACTTTAAACAAAACTCCTGTTTTGTTTTTTATCTTGTTTTAAGGAGCTGAAGGGTTGGTAACTCAGATATTTTGATAGATCGGGAGAGTGGTCCAGTCGTTGGAATATTAAAGAGAGAGACAGAGTGTGCGTGTGTGTATGTTCCTCTTCTTCTCGAGTGGAAGGAGCATTTGTCACCACAAATCATCGCTGATTGCAGGGAGCTGCCGTCGGAGAGGGCTTCACCACCCACCACCCGCAAAAAAATTAGACATTTGTTATATGACATGAATTGAGATTAATTAGTGAATATTAACCCGTCAAGCGGCACAGAAGCACATTTTTGGAAGCAGCGGTACTTGCAGCAACAGCGGGTTTCTGTTAGCTCTGCTTGGAAAGTTTGAGGCAAACTGTGGTGCTACTGGGGTTGCTGGGAAATGCCACTTTGTCAAAGCCAGAAGTTCTGGAGGAACTAGCTGCTCTTCTTGGGAAATGTTTAAGATGTGCCTAGGCTCTGGAGAGGAGCTGAAAGGATGGTACCTGAAAGGTGCCTGAGAAGTACCTGAAAGGATGTTTCTCATGCTCAGTTGTAGCATGTTACTTGAGGAGCAGAATTTGGGGTCACCTGGCTTCAGGTTTGGGTGCCAGAAGGACACTGAGGACCAGAGTGTGTCCACAGAAGGGCAACAGAGCTGGAAAAAGGTCTGGAGCACAAGTGCTCTAAGGAGCAGCTGAGGGAACTGAGGAGATTTAACTGAAGAAAAGGAGGCTCAGGGGAGACCTTCTCACTCTCTGCAACTCCCTGAACTTCAGGAAGCTGGAGCAAGGAGGGAGTTGGTCTCTTATTTCATATGACCTGAGAGAATGACCTCAGGGGAGGTTGAGGCTGGCTATGAGGAACAATTTCTTCCTCAGAAGGGTTGTCCAGGGCTGTCCCACACAGTCCAGGGTAGTAGTGGAGTCCCCATCCCTGGAGGGGTTGCAAAGCCATGGAGATGTGGGGTGAGGGACAGGGGTTAGTGGGGAGTTGGCACTGCTGGGACAATAGTTGGACGATGATCTTATAGGTATTTTCCAACCTAAATTGTTCTATGATCTTGAGAAGGCTGCAGAAGCCACAGGCTGGGCAAGGGGGGTTGTCAGAAAGGGTTCCAGATGTGTTTCCACCTCTGCCATGAGATGTGGGCAATGGCAGCTGGGAAGCATCGTTATCCATTTTGTGCCATGTTCATAAAAATACCATGAAAGCAAACCAGTGAATCCAGAAAACAATCCCTTAATTACTCTCCTTAAAGGTGCAAAATAACTGGAAATAGTCACTATGGGATAGTCGCTCACTAATGGGATACACGTCCATGGAGCAACCCACCTTCATCTTATTTGATTAAAAAATAAGTAATTTGTCCTTTCAGGACCAAAGATGGAAACTGCCCTTCACAGCTCAGTGAAATCCCTTGCGGTGTGTTTCCATCACGCTAATTTCCATCCATGCAAAGTTCATTTATTTAAGAAGAGCTTGTCTCCTGATTTAGGAAGAGGAGTTAAGACCAGATCTGGGATCAAACCTCCTTAATCAGAAGTGGCAGCTGTCAATCAGCAGTTCCTGGTTGGCCAAGACCAAGTGGCAGCCAAGTGCAAGGTCCTGTTTTGACTCAGTAGACTGAAATGTTGAGTGAAAGTTTGCTATAGGGTGGCTGGAACATGTGGAGATGGTGTTATTTCCTTGCATCAACACTACACATTGTGCCAGCAGATCCTTTTGCAGCAAAACAAAATGGAAAATGACCTTGGTTATTCTTGTCTTGGTTATTCCAAGTCTAGTTGAGTAGGTTGGAGTAGACGATGACTGAGGTCCTTTCCAACTTTAATGACTCTATGATTCTTCTCTTGATAAGGTTTCTCTTGGTATCAGAGTGGCTCCTTGACTCACAGAAACTTCTTGGCAGGTTGATGAAAGTGACTCTGAAGGGCTGCTGTGGTGAACAGAAGTGTTAGTGTTGACCAGGGCCACTTCACTAACCCTCGCATTTTTCTCACCCTCAGCTAGTGCCAATATCTGCAATGTTGTCCTGATGAGGCACACGGAGTTGGAGGAAGGAATCGACGTTTTGGACAACAACGGAAACATTGTTGGATCTTCCAGAATTGCTGCAAAACACGTACGTACCGATGACGTTCCTGGTGAGCATTTGGGTGAGATGGTACACCACTGGCCTTCAGGACTTGATGTCTTGAAAGAGGTAGACATAGGTTAGTGTTACCCATCACGTAGGAAGAATGAAGTGGCCAAGTTTAATACCTGTGTTGTATCCACATGGGCAGTGGTGTAGCCCCAGCATGCTGGTGGACACAGGCTTGTGTCACCCAGCCAAGTGTGGTGGTTAGCATGGATGCTTTGGAAAGGTGTAGACAGACATCAGGTTGATCCTGTTCTTTTTGTGAGGGCAGTCCAGAAGGCCAACTAGATCCAAAGAAGTGTCACCAGCAGGTCAAAAGAAGGAATTGCCCCCCTCTACTCAGCTCTTGTGAGACCTCACCTGGAGTCCTGTGGCCAGTTCTGGAGTTCCCAGTCCAAGAAGGACTTGGAACTGTTGGAGTGAGTTCAGAGATGATCAGAGGGCTGGAGCCCCTCTGCTGCGGGGACAGGTTGAGGGAATTGGGGCAGTTCAGCCTGGAGAAGAGAAGGCTCCAGGGGGACCTTATAGCAGCTTTCAGTACCTGGAGGGGCTACAGGAAAGCTGGAGATAGACATTTTCTGAGGGATTCTAGTGACAGGACAGGGGGGATGGTTGCAAGCTAAAAGAGGGCAGATTTAGATCAGATCTTCAGAAGAAACTCCTCCCTGTGAAGGTGCTGAGGCACGGGAACAGGTTGCCAAGGGAGGTTGTGGCTGCTCCATCCCTGGAAGTGTTCCAGGGCAGGTTGGATGGAGCTCTGGGCAACCTGATCTGGTGAGAACTGTCCCTGCCCGTGGCAGGAATTTGGGACTAAGTGATCTCTGAGATCCCTTCCAACCCAAACCAGTCTGCGATTCTGTGGTTGTACTCCGATGCTTTCGCAGCCTCAGCATTTCTCTGTAAGCCACTCGTGTTGAACATGAAGCAAAGCTACCACACACCTTTTTCTAAATGAGGAAGCCTTCATTTTCAAGCTGAGTAGCTTCTTAACCCTTGCTGTGCCAAAGCTGCTCCAACAACTGCCAACCAAAGCTTGGTGAGCACAGCCAGATGTTGCCATCCTCATCCTAACACCAGGTTTATTTCCCTTGTAACCTTCTCCTTTCAACCATCTGCCCACAATTATTGCCTTTCCTCCTCTTCTTCCCTAGTTTTGTCTCCTGAGCATCATCTGATTGTCTGCAGCATGTTGTTTCCAAGTGGGCTCTAATCTGCACTGGGAAGCACCCGCCCAGGCAGAGGAGTTAATAATATAATGCTTGGCATTTCTCTCGCTCCTTCTGTCCAAGGCTCTTGAGGCTCTTCGTAGACAGCAATTAATGTACAGACTTGCAGTCCTCGGCAAGAAATGGGAGAGCTCTAATATCTCTCCATATTGGTGTTTAACAGGGAGATTCAAACAATCTGTCAAAGGGCTCAGAGATACTTGCTTGAGCCAGTTTTTCTCACATTAACTGGTTTCAGGACCCAGCTTCATCTCTCCAGCCTAATGTTCAAGGGGTCCGTGGCCAACATAGAGGATAAATGTTGAAGGGACCATGTGTGGACACAAGTAGCACCAGGGTGGGTTAAACATTGGAACAGGCTGTCCAGGAAGGTGATGGAGTCACCATCCCTGGAGGTGTTAAAAGGCAAGTAGATGTTGGCACTTTGGGACATGGCCTGGTGAATGTGGATGTGTTGGGTTGAAGGCTGGACTGGATGATCTTACAGGTCCTAATTCTGTGATCAAATCTGTGACTTCTGAGAACTTTTGCTCTGCTGCCACCTTATCCGGATGCTTCCCCCTGAATAGCTTAGTGCTGGGATTTATGGTGGAAAATTCGACAGAGACCTCCTCCAGTTTGGAAGGAGCCAGTGCTCCCAAGCTATGGCCATACTGGCTGTGCTGGGTTAATGGTTGGATTCGATAATCTTAAAGGTCTTGTCCAGCATAAATGATTCTACAATATCCAAAAACGTCAGCATTTCCATCTAGAATCTACAGTACCCTCTGCCTACATCTGTCCAAGCACCATGTGTGGTCACAGTGCTTGGGGCATCTCAGATGGGTGCTGGCAGAGGTGGATGGAAAGTGACATGAAGCAACAGTGGTGGTTGGAGCACCCATGATCTTCTCTAGGTCTCATCTCAAGATAATTCATGCTACTTTGTTTGCTGCTTCCTGGTGCTCTCCCTCCGTGGTGAGGGACAACCAGAACTCCACAGCTGGACACCTTCCTGGGAGAGGAGAGCTTTGCATTTGATGATGTTAACTACTAGCAATTAAAACACAAAAACAAGTCTTGGAGCAGAGAATAAGATGCTATGTTCCACCAGCACATCAGAGAAACTGAAACTCAGTTGAGGGAGGAAAGTTTGGGGCTGCTTCTCGGCCTATACTGAGATGTTTCACCTTATAACATCTTCCAGGCAGCTGTTTGGCCTCTTTTTCATCCCCTAGACAGAACATACTTTGTGTAGGAATGGATGAGATGTTGGAGCACTTTTGGTCACATGAAGTGACATCAGAGAAGCTGTTAGATGTCTCTGTTTATCCCACTGGAACTGGGACCAAGTGTGGGCTCCCAGGCAAGGAGAGGTTGTATCTGACTAGCTGACAGCCAAGTTGAAGGGGTGTGTTGATACCTTCCCCCCCGCACACCACAGAAGAAAGACCAACCAAACTATTTTGTTTGAAGTGTCTTGGATTTGTCTCTTTGTTCTTGTCCTTTCCAGGCACTTCTAGAAACGGCCCTGACTCGAGTGGTCCTGCCGATGCCTATACTGGTTCTACCTCCAATTATTATGTCCATACTGGAAAAGTAAGTGTTGGGTAATGCAAAAAGGGGACTTTTCAAGGGGGAGGGAGGAGAGGGCTCAGGAGATGCTCTTCCTTGATATTTCTTAGCATTGGTTCATCAAGAGCTTTTTTGCTCATTAAAATGTTGATGTTCTATCCTTTTTGACTGGTGTTGTAGACCATTAGTTACAGTGGTACAGTGATGTGGTTGCTGAAAATCATCTTTCCAAGAGCCCAGCAGCTCAAACAACCCTAGTCTGTGGGGTCAGTGTGAGCCAAAGCTCTCTGAACGCATAGTAAATGTCTGTAAGTTTTTGCTCCTCAGTAGAACTGCATGTGAGGTCAGACTGGAGATCTTGGCTCATGTCAGGACAGCTGCTGGGACAACAGCAACTTACAGACACCCACTTGGCCATTGCTGGACTTGTTTATGGCACGTTTGAACTCTCTTGATCCTGATCTGACAGGGGCATTGGACTGGATAATCTTTTGAGGTCCCTTCCAATCCCTGATGTTCTGTGATTCTGTGATTCTTGCAATGATGTCCTGTGCCTTGGACTTCCCAAGGAGAACATACGCTTCACAGTCACTGTTTAAGCCAGAATCTCCTGGCAGCTGTCTCCATGGAGCACCAGTAGTCAGACAGTTGTCAGCAAAGAGAAGGGTCATTATTTAATGTCTCATTATCTCCTCACAGAGTTCTTTACAGCATAGGAAACCCCGAGCTGCCTTGTCTGTTGGCCATTCTCTCACCTGATTTTCCAACACCTCCATATTTTCTTCTACCTGGAGATGCTGTGAGCCTGTTTGGAGCTGGTGGGTGCCTTCAGCTCCTGTTTGGAGCTGGTGGGTTCCTCTGGCTCCTGTTGAGTGCCTACAGCTCCTGTTTGGAGCTTTTGGGTGCCTCTGGCTGCTTAGGACACACATGAGTGCCTCATTTTGGTATCAGTGATCTGTGGGGTGGGGATCACCTTGCCAGCCTCTGGAGACTGATTAGTGCATTGAAAGATGAAGGTGCTAAAGGGCTTTGCTCCCTTTGTCCAGACAGCCAAGCTGGAAGCTTTCTCTAAACAAATCTGTTGCTAGTGGCAGCTCTGAAGCACTCAGATGACAAAGTAAATAGCAATTAGTAGGATGAGGGGTTGACCCATGGCCTTGCTCAGCCTTGTTTATCCTTGTAGAAACACCCCCAGGCAGGTTTTTTCTCTTTTTAGAGTCAGGAGCTGATTCTGGAAATGTGGAAATGGGTTTTTTAATGTCTGAATTGAAAAATGTAGATATAGACTGGTACCCCTCCAGCACCTAGAGGTTCTCATTGAGATCAGCTCCACCCACAACCTGGATGTGGGGAGAAACAGGGCAACAAAGTCTTTTCTGGGGACTCTGAAATTAGCCCTTTCCAGCCAAAATAGACTGTTTTCCTCTCCTTTTTAAGGGACTGTGGTGGTTCCTTGGGGCAGGACACAGTCTCTTGGCAATGTCTGCTGCAATGTGCTGGTTGGGGAGGCTGCTGGAGGCACCCAAGGAAAAGGGGTAGATTTGTGAAAAGCAAAAATGCTGCTCAGAGGGTGGAACCTGCTGCTGTGAGGCCAGTCTGGGAATATTAGGGGTTCAGCTGGAGCAGAGAAGCTCCGGGGAGATGTTAGTGTGGCCTTTCAGGGCATAAAGAAAAGAGACTGGAGAGAAACTTTTGGTCAGGGGCTGCTGTGACAGGACAAGGTGTGATGGTTAAACTGAAAGAGGGAGATTTAGACTAGACAGAAGGGAGAAATTGTTGAAGCTGAGGATGATGAGACCCTGTCCCAGGTTGCCCAGAGAGGTGGAAGAAGCCCTGTCCCTGGAAACATAGAATCACAGAATCATTAGGGATTGGAAGGGACCTTGAAAGATCATCCAGTCCAGTCCCCCTGACACAGCAGGACCACCTAGACCAAGTCACACAGGAGCACATTCCAGGTGAATCTTAAACGTCTCCAGTGAAGGAGACTCCACAGCCCCCCAGGCAGCCCCTTCCAGTGCTCTGTCACCCTCACTGTGAAGAAGTTCCTTCTGATATTTATGTGGAACCTCCTATGTTCCAGCTTACAATATCCCATGTCAGGCTGGACCTTGGGGCTCTGAGCAACCTGTTCTGGTTGCAGATGTCCCTGCTCACTGCAGGAGGTTGAACTGGAGAAGCTTTGAAGGTCCCTTTAACCCAAACCAGCCTGTGATTTTCACTTCATAGAATCATAGAATCATTAGGGATTGGAAGGGATCTTGAAGGATCATCTCGTCCAATCCCCCTGCCACAGCAGGATCACCTAGACCAAGTCATGTTTCTCCTCGACAAAACCTCTGCAGCTTCTTTCCTGCTCCAAGACCCTTCATCACCCACAGGCTCCTCCAGCCCATGATCCACCTGCAGGAGATGTGGTTAGCAACTTCCCTTCTTCCCATGTGATTCCAGCCTTTGTAATCCCACCAAAGACACTTTGCTCTTGTCAGTTGAGACAACCTACGTATGTGATTACGTCTGGAGCGTAGGGCCATGGTTTAGCAGTGGTCTTGGACCAATTTGGTTAGTGGTTGAACTTGATGAACTTAAAGGTCTTTCCCAGCCTGAATGATTACATGATTCTGTGATTATGTTATGCAAGAAAGATCATCCCAGAGGACAAATTATTTGGTTACTGGATTCCAGTCTTTGCAAGGCAAAATATTTATGTGCAGAACTTCTAAGTATGTAGGAAACTGTTCCAAGAACTGTCTCCAACAGAAGACCCCAAAGACCATCATGGGTCCTGCCAAGCACCCCGAAGCAACTAAGAGCAAAATTTACTTCTATTTGGGAGCCTCACAATTTCTTTTACTGATACGACTTCTGCTAAATGGGCCTGTGCTCTGTGCAGCACTTACTGAAGCTGATTTTGTCTGACATGGAATCACAGAATGGTTTGGGTTGGAAGTGACCTCAGAGATCATCCACTCCCAACCCCCTGCCATGGACAGGGGCACCTCTCAGGTGTGGCTGCTCCATCACCCCTGGAAGTGTTCACATCCAGGCAGGTGGGGCTCTGGGCAACCACCACCATCCTGGGCAACCTGTTCCACTGGACATACAGGAGCTTGTCATTAAAAAAAAAATCATAACTTAATCCAGGTTTGTGAGCAAATAGTTTCTTTCCCATCCCGAAACAACTCTCTGGATACAAAAATATCTAGGCATCAGTTTTGTCTTCCTATTAAATTCTCTTCAGGGCTTTGTGCCTACTGTTTCATTTTCCCTCCAATGTCTTTGCATTTCTGGAAGCCTGTGAGTGTGAAACAACAGGGATAGCCACACGCCTAGGGGTGGTGGGACACTGTGGGACATGGAAGTGTCCACCAGCCCTGGAGAGCATCTCTGTCCATAACTGAAGGGTTTGCAGTCCAGGTGTTGTCTCCCGATCAGAAGTCTCAGTCAGAGGTGAAGCCTCACTTTGGAAAGAAAAACCCCTTGGAACATTTGGTGAAAAGTTTAACTTTTGTAATTTAGGGGAATTTTAGCTCAGTTTGGGTGTTTTTAATGGGAGTCATCTCCAGGCACGCTCTATCCATTTATTTATAACAACCCTTGCAGTGTCTATAAATGAGAAAGACACGAGTGATGGCTTATTACTGGGAGGCTGGAGAGCTGCAATCAGAAGTCGCAATCTGGATCCTCTACCGAGTCATTTGCATTCGGGGCTGGGAGCGCTCTGAGCCCGGCTGGAAGTGGGTGCAGGTGCTGCAGTCAGGTGGGAGTTGCACCACCCCAGGAGCAAAGCTCCGGATCCTCGGAACTCTTCTCTCCCTCCCTTCTTTTCGTCTCGGTAGCCGAAAAAGTTTTATTTTAAGTGGCCAGTTGCCGGTCGTCATCTTTCCCACTTGGATGCAGGTCTTTCCTCTCTCTCAGCCATCTCTCCATCTGCATGTTTTAACTCCCCCAGCTGCCTCCCTCGTCTCTTGTGCCATTTTTTTTTCAGCTCTCTTGGCTCCTCTCATCTCGGTGCCTGCTGTGTATTTTAACTCCCGGGGCCGCCTTCTCTGCTCTCCAAGGAATCCGACGTTCCCTCCCACCGCCGCGCGCCGCAGCTCGCCGTTCTTTCCCCATGTTTCATGCATTTCCTGCTGCTTGGACGCTCTGGTGGAGCAGCTCTAACGTATAGAAGCGCTGTTTATTTTGAGAGCCACATATGCCGTGCGGGGAGCACGGTGTCGGTTCTTGTGTGCAGATGTATTCTCATGGAGGTTTTATAAATAATATACCCAGTGGCAACTTTGAGACAGGAAAACCAGTGGCTTTGCGTCAGCTCAGAAACAAAGGCAACTCAACTATGAGGTGTAGTTGACTTTGGAGCAGGTAGTGGTGACTTCATGAGTACCTCACTCGCATGGTTGTGTGAGAACAGCTACATCCACTGCATTGAGCTGGACTTGTGGTCCCTCAGATGTTTCCCTTTGTTCAGATACTTCTGTGAATCCTCTTGTCCCATGGAATTTGGTTTCTCCTGACCATCATCCCAGACTTCTCCAGCAATCTTGGTCCAGCTTCTGATTCTTCAAAGAGTTGAAGCCTACCTGCAGCTGGGCTTTGTGTAGCTTCTCCAGGTCTGCACCCAAGTGCAACCTCAGGGTCCTGTGTAGGCTGAGCTCTGTGGTGAGAGAGCCCAAATCCAGTGGTACTTGGTTCTTGTCGTGTGGACAAGTGGTAGACAAGCTCAGTCCACCTGCAGTGTGTCCTGTGGACACTTTGAGCTGGCAGTGCTGATTGAAGAGCATAAGCTCTTCTTATGTCTTTGTCCTAAAGCCTCTTTTCTGCCACACAGTGAAGCAACCTCAGAAGGTCTGAATCACAGAAGATCTTAGGATGGGCTCTGAGAGCTCAGTGTGTCAAATCAGACAAGAGGAGGCCCTAGAGCTGACTGTGCAGTCTTTAGGGAGGAGAGAGAAACCTAGAACTGTTGGCAATGGGCAAGAGTTGAGAGAGTCACAGAATGGTGGAGGTGGAAGAGACCTCTGGAGATCGTATAGTTCAAGCCCCTTGCCAGGGCAAGATCACCTAAAGTTCCCACAGGAACACGTCCAGGCAGATCTTGAATGTCTCCAGAGCAGGATGCTTCACAACCTCTCTGGGCAGAAGTCGGGAGCAGAATTAGGCCCACAGAAGAGGGATGTTTTACCCTTCGTTCATCTTCATATCATCCTGACCTTGCACCTCAGCCCATCAGCATCCTCATTCAGCAGCTGTTTTCCTGTAAAACTCATAAAATTATGATGTTCTCAGGCTGGATCAACACTGTTGATCTGCTCTAGCTTAGCTAAGTCGGTCTAGCCATGGGAAATGGAGTCTCTTAGTGGAGAACCAGCGCTCAGCCCACGTGTTTGTGGTGCTGAGAGTGTATTTTCTTCACCTTAAACCATGTTTTTCACTGCAGAAGAATGTGTGAGGTAGGATACCCTTCTTGACTTCGTGTTGATGGCCTTCTTTTTGGAGATGGTCTGCTTCTGGCAGCGTGTGCAGAACATTTCCTACAGGTGCTCTTTCTCCTTTGAAGTGCAGTGTCTCTCTGTCCAGCTAAACCCTCGCTCAAGTTTGTTTAAACTCAGCAGCTGCCAGCAGTGACACCTTAAACTGCTGTGGCTGTTCCCAGAGTAAACATTGAAACTGCTCCTTTAATTATGTCAATCAAGCACAAAAATGCCCCAACCTCTCTCCCTTTGCATCTGCTGAGTCCTCTGGAGGGGACCCTACAGCCAAGAAGAGCAGGAGATGCTGCTCCTTGGTGAGGACATGGGTGGCCTGGCTGGACAGGAGAAGAGACAGAGCTACTGCTGGTTGTTAGAAGAGCTCAACATTCCCCAAAAGTCCTGAAATGAGTGACCAAAGCTGATTGCAGAGAGACTTGACAGAGCTCACTGAAGCAGAGATGTGGTACAATGCTGGCACTGGGAGCTTCTCAGCAGACACGGGTAGGACAACAACCCCAAAGTCTCTTTGTGCATCAGAGGAGCATTTTGAAGCCTGGGCTGGGGATACCCTGCGCTTCAGCCTCCAGCGCTTTTCTCACCCCGCCGGCATCCCTCGGTGTCTTGCGCTGTATGTATTAGCTTTGAACCTGTTTACACCAAACAATCCCGAAACCCCACAGAATCTGTCAGCTGGGAGACTTTGGTTAACTCCTGTCATATTTAGTTTAGCATCTGACACCTCCTTCGAGACAAATACAGTTCTGGTTCAGTGAACCTGATAACTCCTTTTTAGTACAACGACTGACTTCCATATGGAAGCGATTGCGGTACCTCTCGCAAAATGCCAGCAGCAGCTGCCAAATTATGCAGAATTGAAACCACTAATGAACAATGTGATGAAAGTTGAGTGAAGGTGTATTTACAGGATCTGCACCACACGGTCTCCGACGAGCAGATGCACTGCCTGCGCTGAGCACGCATGGGGCTGTGGCTGTACCTGTGGCCTCACACACTCATGTGGGTGGAAATGCTTTCCGTGAGGTCCAGGTGCTTCCATTCTCGTTGAGCTTGACCCAAAGTCAGCAGTTCCTCAGGCACATTTTATGAAGGTAAATTGGCAGCTGAAAGGGGGTAAAGAAACAGGTGTATATTTTTTTTTTTTATTAGAACAGAAAGAGGGAGGAGGAGGGAAGTTTGGTGAAAATTCTGGTTCTTTACCAGCCAAAGGGTGATGCATAAACTTGGGTCACTCATCGGGGTGAGGCAGGGCGCTGGTGCCAGAAATTTGGTTTCTAACATTGGGAATGTAGAACGTTTTTCCTGTAGATTTCTGTGTAAGACCTTCTCCTGGTGCAAACTTTTGAATCCCGTGTGCTCTCCTGGAAGGTGGGAGAACGTGGAAGGTGTCCTGGGCCATAGCAGGGGGTTAGAACTTGGTGATCTTCAATCACAGAAGATCACTCTTTGGTCAGAAGAGACCTTTAAGATCAAGGTTATCTGTTAACCTGGTACTGCCAAGTCACTACTAAACCATATCCCTCAGCACCACATTTACATGTCCTTCAAATCCCTCCAGGGATGGCGACTCCACCACTGCCCTGGGCAGCAGGGTCCCTTCCACAGAATCACACAGTAGTTTTGGTTGGAAAAGACCTTTAAAACCATCCAGTCCAACCATTAACTCCAACTGATAGGTCATCAAGGTTTCCAATGCAAACCGTTCCATGACTCAATGATTTAGTGATTCTGTGATTCCGTGATTCAATGATTCCAGGATTCATTGAGTCAATGACTGAATGACTCCAGGAGTCAATGATTCCATGAGTCAATAATTCCATGAGTCAGTGATTCAAAGATTCCATGATTCCATAAGTCATTGAATCATTGACTCAATGATTTCAGGAGTCATTGATTCGATAATTCCATGATTCAATGGTTCTGTGGCTCTGTGATTCAAGGATTCAGCAATTCAAGAATTGAAAGATTAAGTGGTTCTGTGATTCGATGATTCTCTGTTGTCTATCCTGCAAGCCAAGGTTTAGTTCACCAGAGCCTAACCAATCCTGTCCTTTATAATCTGTAAATCTAGTGGTTGATCAGCCCTCTTGGCAGAACGTGCAGAACCGTGCAGTAAGTTAATTCCATCTTCCAGAAATAAAAAGGATATTCATTTGGTTGATTTTTAATCTGCTGTAATCCTCTGCAATTAAACCCTTTGGAAACATCAAATCGTACCCTTCTGATGGGGGGTTAATGGGTGGGAAGAGGCGCTTTAACTGCCTTTGACAGCAGCTGAACGCAGCCTCCAATATTTAATAATTCTTCTGAGATCCGTGTCGAGAGCAAGAATCCTGGGCACCGACGCACCGCGGCCCTCGCCGCTAATTATGAGTCATTTATTCTGAACCACACAAATTTTAGAAGCTGAATCCCAATTAAGACATTACACTACATGTGTTAATTAGTCCCCTTCTCCTTTTTAAATCAAGCCGTAACTCTTCCTAATTAGGAGGTTCTAGCCAGTGCAATTTGAACTGGTCCGAGTTGGAAGCCCTACTGGAAATCACACCTGGGGGTTGTGCTGGGGATCCGTTTAAATTGGTTGTGTAGGGTCCCCAACAGGGCAGTAATTAAAGAGGGTGCAGCTTCCAAATTAAGAGGTCAGGGGTGGTGTAAGCGGTGATGTCTTAATTCTAAACTGTTCTCCAGGGAGGACTGGAGGATGCTGGTCATAGGATTTGCTCAGTGAGGACTCGGGGATCACACAGCTTAAACAGGAGAATAAATCAGGTCCAGGAGTTGCCCTCTTGCATCCACAAAAGGGCCACAGAAATGATCAGGGGGCTGGAGCACCTCTCCTGTGAGGTCAGGCTGAAAGAGTTGGTGTTGTTCAGCCTGAAGAGGACAAGACTCCAAATGGACCCTAAGGGGACCTTCCAATCCCTGAAAGGATTGGAGGGGATGAGCTATTCAATAGGACATGGAGTGATAGGACAAAGGGTCATGATTTTAAGCTGGAAAAGGGTATATTCAGGTTGGACATCAGAGAAGAGTTCTCTCTGAGGGTGGTGGATCACTGGAACAGGTTGCTTGGAGAGGTTGTGGAGGCCCAACCCCTGGAGACATTCAAGGTCAGGCTGGATTAGGCTCTGAGCAATCTGTTCTAGCTAGAGATATCCCTGCTTGTTGCAGGGGGGTTGGAGTGGATGACCTTTGGAGGTCCCTTCCAACTCAATAAATTCTGTAATTCTGTGATCCCAAGGACTGCATCTGGCAGCGTTCAAGGCCATTCTTTAACGTTGCGTTGATTCGCGGTGGAGCCAGGTAATAGAGTCACAGAATGTTAGGAGTTGGAGGGACCCAAAAGGATCATCGAGCCCAACTCCCTGCTGGAGAAGGTTCACCTAGAGTAGGTCACACAGGAAGGTTTGGAATGTCTCCAGAGAAGGGGACTACAGAACCGTTCTGGGCAGCCAGTTCCTGTGCTCTGTCACCCTCTCAGCAAAAAAGTTCTTACTTAATCTGCTGTCCTGACTTGGATGAGACCCTCGTGGACTTCTGCAAGGAGTCTTTTAGGTTAGATAGTGCTCTGCGCAAAACAAAGTCGCTCAATATTGGAGAACAGAAGCTTGGCTTTCACAGCACAAATTGATAGGATCAACTCTGTCTCGAGAGCTTATTAGTGAGGAGCTGAGATATCGGAGGAGTTAAAGCTCCGGAGCTTGTTTTCCTTCCCTGCTTCCCCCAAAGCTCCTCAAGACGAAGACAGCTTTCAGCAAGCGTCGCTAGCAAAGGGCGAAGAGTCTGAATGTTCAGACACACACAGACAACGCGCAGCACGGTAACAAGTTCCCACACAGCAGCTGCTCCGTTAGGATCCATCAGGTGCGTGTTGGGAGCCTGCAGTGGAGTTACATGGGGGCTGAGGTAATCTGTTCGCGTGCCGCAGCTTCAGGCACGGGCTGCATGAAAAGATGGCCTTACAGAATCATTTAGGTGGTCCTGCTGTGGGAAGGATTCGTTGGCCCTTGGGTTTGGTGGTAAGCATCTTGTGGATAGAGTGTGTTGGTTTAGAAATGCTTTTTAAGATGCTGGTGGTGGTCACGAGAGTGGTGCTTAGTGGTTAGTGCAACCTCATTGTACCTTTCTGGAGCAAAAGGATCATAGAATATATTGGGTAGGAAACGACCTCCAAAGGTTGTCTAGTCCAACCCCCCCAACAACAAGCAGAGTCATTCTAACTAGAACAGATTGCTCAGAGCCCCAGCAAGCCTGACCTTGAATGTCTTCAGGGATAGGGCCTTCACAACTTCTCCAAGCAACCAGTGATCCACCACCCTCAGATGAAAGAACTTTCTCCTGATGTCCAGCCTAAACCTACCCTTTTCCAACTTAAAACCATGACCTCTCCTCATATCATTCCTTGCCCTTGTGAACAGTTCTTCCCCAGCTCCAGTGCCATCAGCCCAGTGCAAAGGCATTGGCTAGCAGGTTAGCATGTCCTTGCCCGGGTTGGATGAGGGACATAGTGAGGCAGCAACATCCTCAAGAGGTGAATGAGCAGAAGCACTTACTGGAAGTAAGGCTGTAGCTGATGAATCTACTGACTCTCTTTGTTGCTAATACCCATTAATACTGAAACTAAATTTCCTGTGGAGCTACTCGTTTGTATTTCCAGTTTCAGACTATGAGGAAAAAAATAAGTGGAATGATGGGGGTCCTTTTGGAGTGAATAACTCCAGGCAAAAAAACCCCTCAAGAGTTATATCTTCCCCATCAACCCTGGTAAACTGTGTGAGGGCCTGTGTCCTGGAATAGACTAAACATCCCTCTTTTTATTAATTACATGTTGTCCTGTTGTTCGGTGTTAACTGCATCAGAAGGGTGACTGGATGGGTGATCAGAACCTGACGTTGCAGGTGTCCTAAAGTGTTTGCTGTTAGCTTGTCCCCTGGGGACAGCAAGTGTTAAAATGTCCTTGTCACCCACTCTGCAGATCTTTGATTTTTAACAGATTAAGATGTTGTCAAGTTTACTCCTTGATTACCCCATTAAGAGAGTCATGTGTCTTTTGCAAACCTTCGGGTGATAGGGCCAACAAAGTTCTCAATATCCCTCAAGAACTTCATTTCCTTCTTCTTGCTCAGCATCACCAAAGCTTTAATGCAGGTGGCAACTGTGTGTGAGCAGGTCACTTCGTATGCTGCCTGCTCCAGCATGAGATGGTCTGAAATGTGTTGATGACCTACTAAAAAGGAATATAGACCAGTCAGGGAGAGGGAGACCAGTTAGGGAGAGGGAGACCAGGGGGTCTGGATGAAACCAGTCTGTTCTGGTGATGTCACGCACTCGTGTGGTCTATGAACTGGTCTAATGAAGCCTTTCCTTTCCAGAACATCACTCCTGAGGTCCCGTCCCCGGATGATTCTCCCAGTCCAAAGCCTTGTGTGCCTCGCGGCCTTTGGCCTGGCCCTCCCCTTGGCCATCAGTCTCTTCCCACAGATGTCCGAGGTCAGTATATGTTTGGTCAGCGCGGTGGGGTATCTGAGAGGTTTAATCGGTGCCATTGCTTGTTTGATCTTCCTGGATAATGATCTCATTCCTATGGGGCCTCCTTGAGTTTTGATTAAATCAGTTGCTGTCTTCTCCTGAGCAAGTGCAGACAAGGGAAGGTCATGAGTGGTCCCCCTTGCTCCGTCCCATCCGTTGTTCTCCTCTGGGGATGTTTAGTAAACAAAACACCAAGGATCAGAGGGACAACCAAGTTGGACTAAGATGGGGATGACTGATGTTCTGCCTGCTCAAGCACCAGAGGATTATCTCAGCTGGCACAGGGGGTATCCAGTCCCTCTTTAGTGATGGGTCAAGTGTGGTCAGATCTCAAGTCATGAGATGTTGGTGGTTTTGACTGATCTGCTCTGAGACTTCAGCTGTGTTCTTCCAGTTTTGTCTAGAGATGCAAGCGTAGTCAGAGCTGAGCTGCACCAGGGAGAACATAGTTCAACTCAACCTCTCCCATGACACTGGTGTTTCCTTGGTGTTACCATTGTGAAAACAAGTCTTTGTCCATTAAGCAAAGAACCTGGGATACAAGTTTGATTTGCATGCGTCTTCCCAGACCATCTTGGAGGGTTTCTGCTTTTTCATCTTCCAGCCTGGCTCTGGGAAGACACAGCCTTGGGGTACAGAGAAGAAAAGCAGCCAAGGAGACAGGCAGAATGGTGAATGAAATGCCCAGTACCTAAGGCAGCAGGACAAATTGCTGTGCTGTGCTTGCTCCTAAGCCATCAGTGTTGACCGTTGGGTGTTTGGAACTTGTAGATTTGCAGACTGTAAATTCATAGCAGGAGTGGGTCCCTTTTGGGAGGTGGTGGAACCTCTATCAGAGTGAACATTTTGCTAGAGGTGTTCTTGTGTCAACTAGGACAGCTGATTGGAAGTTGGTGTCACGGTCTTTACTGGTTATTTTGGTTTTTAAATGGGTTT
Organism: Rhinopomastus cyanomelas; assembly: GCA_013400115.1. Lineage (NCBI taxonomy): Eukaryota > Metazoa > Chordata > Aves > Bucerotiformes > Rhinopomastidae > Rhinopomastus > Rhinopomastus cyanomelas. Next base: position 36,970 of record VXBP01005321.1, on the reverse strand, counting down.
GTCTATGGCTCTATGACTTGTAGCCAGAGAATCTTGTTGTGCACTTCTCTGCCAGACCGGGAAACGTGTCACAGATTTTTTTGTTGTCCTTCTAGCTGTTTACAGGCAGAGATAAAACTGCCCCCTAATCTTCTCCTTACGAAACTGAATACAGCTCAATCTTGGAGTCTCTTGCTAAAAGACGTGTTTTCTGAGGCTTTAATGATTCATATGGCTCTTCCTTAAACTTCTTCTAATTAGTCAACATCCTTTCTGGAGCACTTCCATAAGAACCAGACACAGCATTCCAGTAAGAAGTCGCACAAGTTACCAGTTGCAGGAGCAATGACAGTTGTCTGCTTCTGCTTGAGTTCATACATCCACAGAGCCCATTACTCATTTTGGTAGGAGCTCAACCATAATTCCTTGTCTACCAGGTTTTTGCTGTGATCTCAAGTTCTGCTCAGATTTTGGTTATGAAAGACTGAGGAGCATTTCCAGGTCTCACACCCATTCAAGGAGTGTGTGTCCAAAGTTCTCAGAATATGTCCGAAGTTCCTTTTCAAAGGAGCCTTGCTCATAGAACATCTCTTAAGCTCCTTAAGCTGGATGAGGCTCTGGCCAGCCTGATCTAGGGTGGGGTGTCCCTGCCCATGGCAGAGGAATTGAAACTGGATGATCCTGTGGTCCCTTCTAACCCTGACTGACTGCATGGCTTGGTGTAGGTGATCCTGCTGTGGCAGGGAGATCGGACTAGATGATCTTTCGAGGTCCCTTCCAATCCCTATTGATTTTATGATTCTGTGATTCCTACTTCCGGTGAAAGGAGCCTGGTGGGTCTCCAGTTAGGGAAGCAAGAACACAGGAGATACCACCAACATCATTTACCCCAAAGATGACATTGACCCCGTTCCCCCAAAACAGTATCTCATGCTATAGGTACATAAGCCATTTGTGCTCAGAGGCAACTTCATGTTCAAATATAAAATCATGGAATTGTTTGGGTTGGAAAAGACCTTTAAGATCATCAAGACCAACCATTAACCCAACTGTCCCAAGGCCACTGCTAAACTATGGCCCAAAGCTTCAGATCTCCACCACTTTGACACACCTCTAGGGATAGTGACTCACCCCACAACCTGGGCAGCCTGTTGACACTTTCCAGGAGGAAGGTTTCCTTCATGTCCAGCTTCAACTTCCCCTACTGCAGCTTGAAGCCATTTCCTCTTGTCCTATTGCTTACTCCTTGGGAGAGGAGACCAACTCCCACCTCACCACAACCTCCTTTCACGTAGCTGTAGAGAGCAAGAAAGTATCCCCCCAGTCTCCTGTTCTTCAGACTAACCAGCCCCAGCTCCCTTAGCTGCTCCTCAGAAGATTTGTTCTCCAGACCATTCCCCAACCTTGTTACCCTTCACATGATGCACATTGACTTCTTTTCCTCACATCACTGTGTGATCCAGAGTTCTCTCTGTTGGTGACCTGGGCTTCTGGTTACTTACCTGTTTGCTTGACTTCATGTCATCTCAAGCCTTAAGTATCAGTCATGCATTTCCTCCCTTCTCACTGATGACATCCAGGTTTAAGTAGTGTTGGCCAACCCAAGACCATTCTGTCCCAGGCAGTGATGTCTATAAAATTCTGGTTTAAAAGTCAGTGCCTTGTACATTTCCAGTGTTTTCTGTAGCCGTCACTTAGCATGAGCTTCTCTGAAGGGAACAAGATGGTTTCAAGAGGGGAGATTTAGATGAGTTCTGAGGAAGAATTTCCTCCCTGTGAGGGTGCTGAGGCACTGGAACAGATTGCCCAGGGAGATTGTGGCTGCTCCATCATCCTTGGAATGCTCAAGGCCAGGTTGGATGGGGCTCTGGGCAACCTGGTCTGGTGAGAGGCCCCTGTTGAAGGCAGGGGGTTGGGACTGGGTGATCTCTGAGGTCCCTCCAACCCATGCTTCTGTGAAAAGTAATTCATTATTCATTACTTTATTTTCTTTCTTTAAAAACAAAGCTCATGAGGTCTTTTTACCTCTGCATTTCAGCTGTGTAGGTGACAGATAATTTCTAACGCATCGTATCTGGCACTGCAGCATGAAAGATTGTGTTGGTGCTCACAGATGAATGAATGGTAGCCTACAAGGACATTTAAGGTCTAGCTTGCTTCAAAGGATCTTTGGTTTGCAGGCATCAGGCTATAGTACAGCATCACTTGAGAATGACCTTCTCAAAGCAGATGAAATGTTATCTGCAGTGTAAACATGAATCAGTGCTGATTAGTAGATCAAACAGGATGACGTGCTCCCTGCCCACGCTGCATGTCAATGAAGAGAAGCCATTACAGCTGGTGGTGTAGCTCATTCCCTACTGGGATCCACGCTCTGCTCAACTGGAGGTCGCTCCACGCAGTGATGGCCTCACATCATGTTCTCCCCAGCAGGCTGGTCTGCTCTGTCTTCCCAGTTGTGTTTGCATTCATTATGGATGTGTGTGAGTACGTACACAGGGCCTTCCTCCCGTTCTGCAGGATCTCACTGGTGGTGGCTGTGGGGATGCTCAAATGAGCAGAGCGAGTGATGTATCTGAGACAGTCTCTGCAGAGCTGTTTCTTCAGTCTTGGAGTGGAAATCTGATTGCCTTGCAAGGAACACTGTTCAGAGTGTAGAATCACGGGCTGGTTTGGGTTGAGGGGACTGTCAAAACTCGTCCAGTCCAACGCCCTGCAGTAAGCAGGGACATCTGCAACCAGAGCAAATTACTCAGAGCCCCAAGGTCTGATCTGACCTGGGATGGGTCCAGGGATGGGGCTTCTCCCACATCTCTGGGCAACCTGGGACAGGGGCACACCACCCTCAGCATCAACAGTTTACTCCTTCTGAAGAAATATTCCTAGTGTGACTCTCCCTCTTTCAGTGTAACCATCACCCCATGTCCTGTCACAGCAGCCCCTGATCCAGAGTTACCTCTTTCTTGTCAGCCTCTCTAAGCTCTGAAAGGTCTCCCTGGAGCTTTTATTCTGCAGCTGAACACCCCCAGCTGTCCCAGCCTGGCCTCAGAGCAGCAGGTTCCACCCTCAAACCAGCATTGCTGGGGCCTCCTCTGGCCCTACTCCACCAGCTCCAAGTCCCTGCTGTGCTGAGGAACCCTGACCTGGACCAGTAGGTGAAGCAGCTCTGAACATAGCAGGACTGAGGTGCTGCTGTTGTAATGAGTTGCTACCCAGGGAGTAAATTATTACCAACAAGATGTAACAGGCGTGTTGTGTTCCAAAAATATGAGTATGGTCTGAGCAGCAGCCCTTTCAGGAATTGTAAATGAGCCAGATTCTGCCCTTAATCACACGTTCCCTGTCCTTTTCTTTCAGTCAGAGAGCAAACAGCAGCCGATGTGTTATTCAGTGCTTGTTTTACCACGGGAGCTCGACTGGCTGCCTTTGATCTGCTTTTCTTAAGGGGCTTAAGCTTAAAATTAGTGTTCAGGCAGAACTGAAGCCTTGCAATAGATTTGTTACGAAGTGCTGGATAAATGCAGCCGGCTCATCTCATCAACTGTAGCATCTCTTGGGTCGGTGTTTGATTCAGTGAAGACCTTCTACCTTCCTTGGAGTTGCACAGGTTGGATCCCCTCTGACATCCACAGTGGTGCCCCAGGTTTATAACTTGTTCTTAGATGTTATGAAGGTCACCTTGTGGAGAGAAAAGCCAGAAAGACTTTGGTCCTTGTGGCTAAATGTGCTGAAGATGCCCTTTTCATCCGACTACAGCGTTAACTCCGGTACCTAACTGCATCAATATGCATTAAGCAAATCTCTGCTGCTTAAGTTGAGGAGAAACATCTAGTTAATGCATTTAGCCCACAACCTCCCAACTGCCTCCCATGCCCCCCGGGGGAATCTCTTTTCTAACCGCCTATCCTCCAGCATCCCCACTGACAACTCCTACTCAGCTATGCACTGCCAATAGAAACAGCTGTGACAGTTCCCGACTGAAAATGGGACTTGTGCAAATGAAATTCAGTGTAGCAGCGAAAGAAATAACCGGGGGGTTGCTCCACTGGGTTTTTTTCCCACCCTTTGGTCCCCTGCTCATCCACCTCATTCATTTCTCGGCATCTGAGAAGATGCTGCTGAACTTCCAGGGTGCTGCAAACCCAGCAGACCTTGCCCAGTGTGATAGAGCAGGAGGAACCCAGGGGAGAGATGCAGCTGAAGCATGAGGTGATGGCAGAAGAACCCTTCCACTAGCTCGTGCTCACCATGGCTCAAGTGTAAAGGTCTTTCATGGCCAGCTAGGGCCAAACAAACCACCTTCTTCCGGCTTTCGGCTGATTTCAGCTGAAAGCCTTTTCTTCAAAAATCATCTTCCTCTTGGATCTCCAGGACAAGGGGAATAAACAGCCGAAAATCCAAGGCTGAGCTATTGTTTTCCAATCTGTTTTAGCCTTCATCTTGTTGGCAGGCTGCTGTAGAAAAGCAAAAGGTTAATGAGCCAATGTGCAGTGGGATTATTGCAGTAAAGATGACAGTGAACCAGTAATTACTAATTAGATGCAGTTTAACAGGAGGAACAAGTGAAATCTCCTCTTCACCAACTGTCAATAATTAGCAGATTTGGTGAGGTTGAAATGTGTCCACAGTTAAAAGGCTGATTTTTTAATGAAATGGCACTTGACAAAAGAGCTGTATGGAGGTCACAGCCGTAGCCCTCGAGACGCTTCCCTATACCATACTTAGGAGGGGAATCAGATGCAAGACAGCAGGAGGTCCCCATGAAACCATTTCCCCCTCGGGATTGCATTGCATGGGGAGGGGGGAGGGGAGCAGGAGGGATTCTCAGCAGTAATTTTGTCCAACTTGGATGGGAAGCAAAGGAGAGGATTTGCCAGCTGCCATGGGGAAAAACGTTGGAGAGGGAAGAAGTTCTGGGGTGTTTCTTTGCTTTGAGGTCTAAGGAATGGTTTCATGCGGGTCTGGTAACGTGAGTTTGCTGGCCAAAGTCTACCGTTAAAATGGAGGAGGCTGATCTTGGGAGGAGCTTCACTTAGAAAAGAAGTAGCATGAGATCCTTGAGGGCTGGAAGCTCAATGGTATGAGCTTCCCAAAGACTGCAGAAGACTCAAACCGTGTCCTGAAGGTTTGGTTTAACTGACATGCAGGTGATGCTTCACTGTTGTCTTCTGAAGCGTTAGGAGGTTTATCTGAGGTTCCTGTCCTCTGTACTGATGTCTTCTGGCAAAGTCACTGTTGACATGGGCAAGAGAATCTCTACTTTTCACATGAATTCAAGATGGAGAGTTGATCTGTGTGAGCTTCTTCAATGCCCATGAAAGGTTTTACGTGAGCAGAAACCCTCAGAATTTGTACCTATTGAGAGTCTGAATATTGATGTGGTTCAGGCAGGGCTAGAGGCTAAACCTGTGGTATTTGGAAATGTGTTGAGCCCTGTTCTAGCCTTCAAATGAAGGTCTTCTTCAGTAAGGATGGACTCGTTCCTGTCAGAGGTTGGAGAACAATTCAGTGACCTCTTCCAGAGCATTGATCTGTACTTGGTAGGGTAAGACAATGGGACAGGAGGTGATGTTTGGGGAACAGCAGAATGGTGCTGCCATGACTGCACACAAAGGCTGGACATGGTTGCACAAAACTCAGATATAAGTTGCTATTTTAGTCTGAGACCTCTCTAGGTTGATTTGATTGATGTAGCTTATCTGAGCTGGGTTTTGACATCAGAGGACCATGGCCTTAGCCTCATGTTATGGAGAAGTCATGTCTTCCTGCACCATGATGCGACTGTCCCTCAGCTGAGCAGAGGAAGGGCAAAGGTCCTCAGCCTTTGCTTTAAGCATCTGAGACTCTTGCACCCAGAGCAGCATAGTCCTGTTCTTCTGATGGAGCCCACCCTTCCTGTCAGCCTGGGCATGGACCTGGAGGCTGAGGGCTGCAAGGTTTGTCACCAGCATTTTTTGTGACTTCCCTGGCCCAAATCAAATCACAATTCTGGCCATGGATCTTCATGGTGTCACCATAGCAGTCCCAGAGATCCAGTGCTATTGCCCCCAAAGCTCATGCAGAGAGATAGGTCCACAGTCATGCAGCACAACAGGAGTCCTCACCTGTACATCTCAGTGAGGTCTCTTCTCACAAGGAACAAGCAATAGGACAAGAGGAAATGTGGCAGCAGGGGATGTTGAGGTTGAACATGAAGGAAAACATCCTGGAAAGGGTCATCAGGCCTTGGAAGAGTCTGCCCAGGGAGTGGATTGAACTGCTGTCCCTGGAAGTGTTTCAGAGTGGTAGAGACCTGGAGTTTAGGGCCAGGGTTTAGCAGTGGCTTTGGGACAGTTGGGTTAATGGTTGGACTTGATCATCTCGAAAGTCTTTTCCAACCTGAACAATTCTGTGATTTTAAGGTGACCGTGCAGTGACTGTGGTCTGTGTAACGTGGAGGGATGGCTTGAGGCTGCACGTTGAGGGATGAGCAGTGACCTTGAACCTGTCTGAGGGCCAAACAGTCAGTTTTTGGGCATGGGCTTGATCTCCCTTGGTTTGAGAAAGAAGTACTTGTGCTGTTTGCTTCTCCAGCATCTCCCTTCCTCCACTGCTCTCACCTCTCTGGTTAAGAGCATCGAGCAGAAAAGAAGATGATGTGTTTCTGCCTTCATTCCCCTCCTCAGCTCCTGGCTCAGGTTCTCCATCACCTGTGCCAGCTGTTGGAGCAGAGTTTGCAGTTTGCTGAGGAGCCAGACTTCACACACAACTTCTCCCTTGGCCCTACCCTTTGGCTTTCCCTTCACACCTCTGTTGCTCGCCCCCCACAGCAGCAGAATGCCTTTTCCTATCAAAGCAACCAGGAGAAAAAAGAACACCACACACAGCAGCATGTTTCCTTCCTCTGCTGCTGCTCCCCTAATCCCCTCAACAACTTCTTGTTTCCTTTTAATTACACTGTGCAGGAAGCTGCTGCCTGGGAGCCCTCTAGCATGGAGGAATCTCTGGTTACTGGAGATATTGAGGTGGCCTGAGATGGTTTGACTAGGTTTGTGGTTGGGTGTAGACTGGCAGAGAGATGCACCAGGAGCTGGAAGGGTCTTTCCAGAGGATGGTGATGAGCTCTTATGATCAGCTACCTGGTGAGGTCACACCTTGATGCTGGGGTCAGCTTGGGGCACCTCAGTACAAGAAGGACATTGAGGGGCTGGGGCGAGTCCAGTGAAGGACAACAAGGTTGGGGAAGGGTCTGGAGAACAAACCTTGTGAGGAGCAACTGAAGGAACTGAGGGTGGTTAGTCTACGGAAAAGGAAGCTGAGGGGAGAGACCTCCTTGCTCTCTACAGCTACCTGAAAGGAGGTTGGCGAGAGGTGGGGATTGGTCTCTTCTCCCAAGAAACAAGTGAGAAGACAAGAGGAAGTGCCCTCAATTGGCAGCAGGGGAAGTTGAGGTTGGACCTGAGGAAAACTTCTTCCTGGAAAGTGTCATCAGGCCTTGGAAGAGGCTGCCCAGGGAGGGGGTTGAATCACCATCCCTGGAACTGTTTCAAAGTAGTGGAGATGTAGAGCTTAGGCCCGTCGTTTAGCGGTGGCCTTGGGACAGTTGGACTTCATGAACTCGAAAGTCTTTTCCAACCTGAACTATTCTGTGTGTAATTCTGTGGTCATTGCAGTGGCCTTTCAATTCCGGTCCTGTCGCAGCTGAACCTCCTTTTGCTGGGAGGTCAGGTACCTCAGACAAGACCAGAGGAGCTGCAACCAGGTTTGCAAAGCAAAGAGTATTTCTGGATCAGTCCATCTCCCCTTTCCATGGCTTTTTCCCTCCATGTCCTTCCCAAAACCAAAGCCCTTGATTTGCTTTCTGATGGCTTGAGAGGTCTCACTCACTCCAAATGAGCTTTCTTGCAAGAGGAAGAGGAAGGATCTGGTCATCAGAGGCCTCAGCTCGATCGTCTGTCTTTGCAAGCCCCTAGCAAGGGTTGGGGGCGGTTGGGTTGCCGACGGCTCAGCCTGTTGGCACCACATTGTGTAATTATTAGGCTCAGTGACATCTCTGGTCTGGGGAAGGTCACGAGTGAGTAGCGTTCTGAGTCATTTGGAGCCTGAGTCTTTGTTCTCACGTTCGCTGTCCGAGAGGCTTTGATTTGTGACCGAGCTGCTTTTTGAAGTCAACTGGCCAGAGTGGACCTTTGTTTCACCACCACCGTTCACAGGTGCTGAAAACCTCCCAGGACCTGTCCTTAAAATCATAACCTGGACCAGACGAGCTGCAAAACGACGTCTGGAACCCACCAAAGTGTTATTTGTGGTCACTGAAGGTGGGTGTGGGAGAAAGGACCCCTTTGTCGTGCCCAGGGGCTTCAGCAGCAGAGGCAGCGGGGATCTGGTTTCATGTTTATATCCCTGTCCCTGGGATACAGGTTCAAGTATGTAAACTATCCACCCTACAAGCGCAGGCTGCTGCAGGTGTGTGGGTGCTGGTGGGCATAAAAAAACATTCCTGACACCAGCTCTTTTGAGGAGTCTTCACCTCCTGATGGCTATAAGCCATTAGGAGTCAAAAGAAAGAGCTGACATCCGACAACTCCGGATAAACAGCTAAACATTAACCCTTCAAGTGGCTGGAAAAACATCCTTAAAAGGCACTTTGTGCAAAGGAGCCATTTTTTCTCTTTTTTTTTTTCCCCCCCCTGGCTGGTTAATTGGTGTCTTTCTTCAGGACACCTTTCAGCAGCACCTACTGTAAACACAGGGGAAGCACTTCCCCCAAGGATTCCTCACTGGGCTCACGATGAGGTGGCCGTCCCCTTGTCTTCCTGCCGTGTGCAATCCTCCTGTAGGTCTTTGGGTTTGCTGGTTTCTTCTTGGCCTGAAAGCCAAGATCTTTCCTCTCTCCTGGCCAGCCTGCTCTGAGCACTCAGTCACCTTTCTTGGCCACCAATAGCCTCTTCAGCTGGGTGTGTGGTGAGCTCTTGCCTGGCTTACTCCTTGCTTTCTGCACTGGCTTGGATCTGTCCCTTTCTAGCTACCCAAAGATGGCTCTTTTAGCTCGTCCAAAGCAACTGTAGCTCAGACTATTCCAAGTGAAACATCAAGGATCCAAGCAAAGGAAGCCAACCGGTTGTCCAGTTACCTGCCATGAGCAGAGGATTCCCTATTCATCACAGTTCCCAAGCTGAGGTCTTTCTAATTATCTCTAATATGTCTTAAAATAATTTGGATCCAGCAGCCGGTTTATGGTGACAGTCCTGAAAGAGAAAGAAATGTGATGGAGGCTGGGATCCTGAAGAACCTTTTAAGCCCCTTTCAAGCAACAAGGACATCCCCAAATCATGGGGTAGTCATCATGCTCTTCCCTCTTCATAGCAGGAGGGCTGCAGGGTTTGATGTTCCCACCCAACAGAGATAAATGTTTTCTTCCTTGACAGCACTGCTGGAGAGGTTCTTGAACCTGGATGGACCCAGAAGCTTAGTTTCATCAAAAGGGAAACCTGCCCTTTCTAATGGCCATGTGTGCAAAAACAGGGGCTTCTTAATTCCAAAAGAGGAGGGGTAGCTCTACGTGTTATTGTGAATGTCTCTCATCCCAGCAAGAAGCAGTGACTCTGAACTCTGCAGCTTTGGGTGTTCTCAAGATCATCTTTTAGGTCACTTGATGGCTCTGCCACCCATCAGTTGACTTTAACGTTCCCCAACAACGTCTGCCTCATGGAATGTAAGGCTTCCTCCTGCATTGCTGGAGAGACCTGGAAATGTCTCTTTTCTCTGAAAGACAGAGAGAAAGAACTTTATTTTGGTCTTGCCATGGTTTCCAAGCCTTTATTTGTTCTTACGGTTTGGGTTTTTCTTAATACTTGATGTTCCTGGTGCTGTGGGCAACCTTCTTCTTTCCCAAAAGTCTCAAGCCCACAGTTTTTCAGTGGCTTGGACACCATAAAGCAGAGGGTTGACCTTCCAATCTATTCATAAAGCTGGAAGACTTGAAAAGGTCCAAGAGTCCCATGAGGAACTGTAAGGTTAGATCTTACTGGTGGACTGGTCTGGGGCAGTGAATGAACACCAGTGACAGGGAGCACGAGAGCTGAACTGGTGTGTTACAGGACAGGCAGGGACACGCTGAGCAGCTGAAGCAGCTGTAGATGCCTGCTGTCGTATATTATCGTCCCACCTGCAGATGTTTTTGGTACTTTCAGAGCAGTTTTGTGTCGCTAGGCGAAGGGAGCTCATTGTCATGGGGCAGTTGTGCTCAGCTCCAGCCTGGTTGGGCAGGAGCCCAAACCTAGCTGATATAAGTGTTGGGGTTTTGATATGCAGTGGTTTTCTTCCGAGATCTGCAGCTCCTAAAGCTGCAGTTAGATGGAAGTTTGGTGGGTGAAGAACTGGACAGGAGCCAGAAGCCTGCTCTTACAGCCCAGAAGCCCCCTGTGTCCAGCAGAGTCAGCAGCAGGTCAAGGAGGGGGTTTTGCCCCTCTACTTCACTCTGGTGTGATCCCTCCTGCAGGGCTAGGTCCAGCTCAGGGCTCCTAAGCACAGCAGAGACCTGGAGCTGGTGGAACAGGGCCAGAGGAGGCCCCAGAAATGCTGCTCTAAGGATGGAACCTGCTGTTGTGTGGCCAGGCTGGGAGAGCTGGGGGGTGCAGCCTTTCAGGACTTAAGTGGAAAACTGGAGAGGGACTTCTTATTCAGGGACTGTGGCTATAGGACAAGAGATGATGGTTGAACTGGAAGAGGGAGATTCAGAGGAGAAGGAAGAAATGTTTTACACTGAGGGTGTTGAAACCCTGTCCCAGGTTGCTCAGAGAAGTGGGAGAAGCCCCATCCCTGGAACCATTCCACATCAAGTTGGACCTTGGGGCTCTGAACAACCTGCTGTAATTGCAGATGTCCCCGCTCACTGCAGGGGGTTGGACTGGATGATGTTGAAGACTCTCTTCCAGTCCAACCCAACCCAACCTGACTCAACTCTCACGGTCCACACACCCAGCTCAAACCATTCTATAATCCGTGACTGTGATTCAGGTAAAAACTTACACCCTTCATCACAGAATCACTGCGAAGTCCACCAGTGAAGTGGTGGAAGATATGGTCCCATAACAGACCCAGAAATCCTACAAACTCTTCTGCTCTGCTTTGGGGAGAGTCAATGGATCCCATTTAAGGCAAGGATAGAACATCTTGAGCCTCGTAGCTGTCTCAGAAGCTATTGCACATCCAGATCCAAACATCTGTTCAGCATGAGGAATATTCCTGCTCGTCTCAGTACCGAAACCTGATGGCACCCAAGGTGCTTCTCACACTTTGCCTTTCATGCTTTGCTGAAAGCAGTGACGTTTGCAGGGGACGGTGCAGAGGTGTCGGCAGATGTGAGATAGTGTGAAGAGCTGGTGGCACCAACACTGTCACTGACGTACGTTGGAGTTAACCAATGTTGGAGCGGGGGCTGCATGCTGCCACATCCAGACCCTTTCCAGCCTGGTCTGAGAAGAACCTCTGTTTTCTACCTTGTCCTACTACGAGCTGGAGGTGGATGCTGGTGCTCAAAGTATCAATAGAAGAAACTGAGATGACTCCACTTCTATGGCAGTGAAAGGGTGGTGGAAACCAAATGCACTCCTGAACTTGTGTTTCTCTGCTTATTCCTGAGCTGCCCATAGCTGCTCCTGGCTTTGTTCCAAGCATTGCAGAGAAGAGCCTCTTACTCCAGGATGGTGTTGACTCTCACAGCCTGGAGCATCTGTTTGTCTCTTCTCCCAAAGAATATGTGACTGGACAAGAGGAAATTACCTCAAGTGGTAGCAGGGGAAGTTGGGAAGTTGAGGTTGGACATGAGGAAAAACTTCTACCTGGAAAGGGCCATCGAGCCATGGAACAGGCTGCCCAGGGAGGGAGTTGAATTGCCATCCCTGGCCGTGTTGCAAGATTGTGGAGACCTGGAGTTTAGGGTCATGGTTTAGCAGTGGCCTTGGGTCAGTTGGGTTAACGGTTGGACTCAATTATCTTGAAGGCCTTTTCCAGCCTGAACCATTCAATGATTCTGTGCTCAGGAGTTGAGTTGTACCCATGGTTGTAGGCTCTGAGCGCAGAAGAGTGAGGCTTCATTAGAACATTAAGTCAGATGTTGTTGGAACAGGTTGTCTCGATGTGGGAGCAATAAGTATTGATGTTTTTTCCTAAACAGGGGGGTCCAGAGCACCAGAGAGGTTTAATCTATTTGCTTGTGCAGCAGCTCCCAGTCCTCGGTGTCTTCTCGTCCAAAACTGCTACCTCCCCCTCTCCTCTGCCCTGGCAGGGCCACTTCTGGATCACTGGGTCCAGTCCTGGACTCCCTAAGTCAAGAAAGAGTTACTGGAGAGAGTCCAGTGGTGCCTGTGAAGATGCTGAGGAGCATCTCTGTGCCCCAGTAAAGGCAGAGAGAGAGCCCTGTTCAGCTGGAGCAGAGCAGGCTGAGAGGGATCTGATCAATGCTGAGCAGCAGCCAAAGCGTGGGGGCAGGAGGATGGGGCCAGACTCTGCTCAGTGGTGCCCAGTGACAGGACAAGGGGTAATGGGCACAAACTGGAACCTTGCAAATTCCACCTGAACTTCTATGGGGAGAAACTTGTTTGCTGTGAGAGTGGCAGAGCCCTGGCCCAGGCTGTCCAGAGAGGCTGGAGTGTCTTCTGCTCTGGAGGGATCCCAAACCCTCCTGTACACATCCTGGCAACCTGCTCTGGGTGACCCTGCTGGAGCCGGGGGTTGGATCGGATGATCCCCAGAGGTCCCTTCCAACCCCACCAGCCTGGGGTTCTGGAATTCACAAAGCATACTCAGGTGATCTTTATCTTGGACAGCATTTTTGCCCACCGTGGGTGGTGTGGACGTTCTCTGTGGACTCACTGCCTTCACTAAGCTCTGCTTGACCAGCTAAGCTCTGCCTCAGTGGGAAAAGCACATCTGCTCTGCTTGACAGGGCTCTCAGGGAATGTCGTTCCCTGCCTGCAGTTGCATTCCTTGTCATGTCAGACAAAAGGAGATGATCAAAGCAGAGATGGTGAGAAGGTAGGCCCTAACCCCTCACTGGGGAATCCCTCAATGTTTGCACTGGCAGGTGCACAGCTCTTTGATCCCTGCATTTCAGGGGGTCCAGCCCTCCCTCGCTACCTTGACCCCAAAGTCAGCCCTTTTTTGGGTAGGTGGATGAGGTCAAACCCGTGAGGGAGCTCACATGGAGCCACAGGGCTCCAGCATCCCAGGTGGGGCTGGATCTGGACCTGCTGTGACCAGGGATGGGCTTTGAGCCATTAGTGGTGGCTTTCCAGGGTCTGGTCATGTTTTGTTATCACTTCAGCCAGCATCAAGGGTAGAAATGGGGACAAGTAACTTGTTTCTGTGTTTTTGAGGAACACATTTTAACTCAATTTGATGATTTTGCAAGCGAAAAGAGGGGCGATTTAGATGAGATCTTAAGAGGAAATTCCTCCCTGAGGAATGGGACAGGTTGCCCAGGGAGGTTGTGGCTGCTCCATCCCTGGCAGTGTTCAAGGCCAGGTTGGATGGGGCTCTGAGCAACCTGGTTTGGTGAGAAGTGTCCCTGCCCATGGCAGGGGGTTGGATGTCTTCTGACAAACATCTTCTCTGATTCAGAAGAGGGGGTTGAGTGAGATGGGACAGATCCCAAATTCACCCACCTGTCAGGTCACCTTCACTCGGCCACAGGTCCATGGCATTTCCAAGAGGTGCTCCTTAGCAAAGACCACTTTCCTCTTCTCATTCCTTGGTGGTTCTGTGGACAACATTTTCATTTCTGAAGCACTGGAAAATGTTTGGAAGGGGTTTGCTGAACAGAGGAGGGGGGGAAGAAAAGATAAACTCTTGCTGTCTTCAAATCATACCGGCATTTCCCAATTTTGGAACACCTCATAAGATGAAGCACGGGTTCAGATTGTTGATGCAGGTCCCATCAGCATTCTTTCAGCTCCTGTCAATTCCAAGAAGAACAGAAGATCTGAAATATCTGACAGAAGAAGGTTTAGACAGTCTTACTGCAGGAACCAAATCGAGTTGAGTTTTGACCCCAAAGAAACACCTTAAACCCAATTTAATGAGGTTCTGCTTCTCAGCAGAGTTTCATTGGGTGACCATGGCTTGAAGGTGAAAGGATGCTGAGGTAGACCTGTACAGAGGTGTTTTCACACCATGGTTACACCAATGCATGAGCAGAGGTTCCTGGTGGCCATGGTGTAACTTATGAGCAGTAGCTTTTGCCTGTCCAAGGCAAAACATGATCTTTTTCCACCAGGAATGGAGCAGAGTCTCTTAGTGGTGCTGGATGTGACCCACCTCTCCATCCCACTGTGCGCAGAGCCCACCACTATGGAAGCAGCAATTGCTGGTCCTTCATGATACTTCATGGTGCCATTTATTAACTGTAGACATTCATCCACCTCATGAGGCTTCACAGGACTTGGTTAGCTTGGCTTTGCCCTTGGCCGTTGCCCTGATGTCTAGGCTGCTGGAAGGGCTAGGAGAACCCTTCCAGCCTCCAAACTGGGGTCACCACCAAGTCTCATCACCAGCACTACCAAGTCAGCAGCAGAAGATGGGGTGACCAGCCTGATCCTCCCTTCCCCCAGCTCCCGGTGCAGCATCCTTCCGTGTGCATGACCCTCCCCCTACCAAAATTGGCTGCTTTCTCCCTTCTTCTCCCCCCTCCTCCCATTTTTTTTTGGCTGAGTGATGAGCTGTATGCCAAATCCATCTGCTCCTGTCTCCCCATAGCTGCCTTCCATATCATCCCAGGCTCCCTGGCAGCCAGCCTAGACCTATCTCTCTCCCAGCACCCTTTGGAGCACATTCCTTTCTCCACCTTTCCCCGAGCTGGGATAGAAATGAGGCTCAACCCCAAACAAAAAGCATCTGCTTGCTGCCTCACCGGCCGTGCCTGCACGCTCCACCCGTGGCGGCAGCGAACGCAAAACACACCCAACCCCCGCCACGCAGCCCCAACCCCGCAGCCAACGCGGGCTAACGAAACTTGGGGCACCGGGAGGCTGCCTCACACCCTCTCCCTCTCCGTCTCCGCAGCACCAGCTGTGACCACCGCACCATTTGTTCCTGCAGCCCACGCCAGCACTCGGAGCCAGTTCTTTATCACCCCAATTAGCCTTGTCGGTGCTGATGAGAGAGAGAGAGGAGCGAGGCTTTTCCACCGCCAGGCAGGGACTGGGGGGAATGAGCCGGCGCGGCAGTGGGCAACGGCGAGCGGCGGCCGTGTGGTGACGGCGGCTTTGTTACCCACGAGGGATCGATTTCAGCGGGTCAGGACTGCTGTGGAAGTGGCACTACCTGGGTGATCCTAGTTTGTAAACAGTTGGCTGGAGAAGGTCAAGGGACACTGTTTCTCCCCTTTTCACACACTTGGCTGGCTGCTGTGAGGAAGAGGAGTGTCCTCTGGCCACACCAGCAAGTCCCTGGTAGCAGTGTCTGGGAATGGTGGGGTACCACCACAGTTCCCTCAGCACTGCTGTGAACTCATGTCCCTCTTGGACTTCTCCTGGAGACCCTTTTCTGGTAGGCATCTCAGCACTGTCATGCTGGACCCAAGAAGGGGATCCATTCTTTGTCCCAGCAAAAATTGGTCTAACCCACTGGGAGGAAGAGGATGGGCATAGTTCAACCTCAGTCTCATGGTGGGCACTCAGCTTGGAAGGACAAAGTCAACCCCATATGGGGAGGGGCTGATCCTGTAAGCATTGTCCCAACTGGAATGAACCTGTTCTCAGAGCACCCTCCATGGCAGGTGTTTCTTGCTTCCAAGAAGAACCCTGCTGAGGATCTTCTTTGAACCTGAGCCACAAGAAACCTGATCCTCTCCAGATCTTGGTGTGAATGCATCCCCTGGAGCTCCCAGAACTGAGATGTTTTTAATAGCCTCTTTATTAGAGTCAATCAGGAGGAGATCTGCAGCGATTGCTCCAGTCAGCCGGTCACCACCTGCAGTAAATTTATTTCACATCTTCCCAGGCTTCAGGAAGGTGCTTAGGTGAGGTCAATAACAGGCAGCTCCAGATCAGCGTCTGTGACTGATTGTATCTTCTTTCAGGGTCTTCATGGACTCCCCGAGTATGTGTCCACTTTGCATTAGGTGTCCATTCCCTTGTCCTTCTGCTCAGACACCATAATCTGTCTCTGAACTGTCACATCTCCTAAAACCTTCCCACCTCCCAGCCCTGTGCACAGCCTCACCATGAACAAAGAGCTTGACCGTGCAGGGAAGGAGGTAGTTTCTCTCTTGCACCCATGGGATGGATGCTGAAAGGACCTACAAGCACTTGTCTCATCCGTCTCCTTCCACCAAGACAAGCTCACTTCTGCTTGATGGGTTTCATCTAATTTGGGCTGAAAGCTTCCCCCCCTACAGCNGGTCCCTTCCAACCCAGACCATTCTTTGAGTCTGCAGAGACTTCCCAGCAGCAGGTTAGGGATGTGGGGCGGCTCGGACAGAGCAGGACCGGAGCTCTTACCGACGCCAGCATGGGACCACCAGGGTCAGACCACCCCATCCCACCTCCATAATCTCCCAGCAGCGAGCGAAACCACCCAACGCCGACACCTCGGCGCTTCTCCTCCTGCCTCTGGGAGAACAAGAAAACAATGGGAAGAAAAGCTGCGTCAGAGCCAGGCAGATCGGAGTTAATCCTCCCTGGGAACGGATCGCCGTCGGGGCCGGGGGGACGTGCGAATCGCCTCTCCCGCACCTTTGCCGGGTGCTCTCCCCGGCACGACGCTTCCCGTTGTGTTTCGGCGCAGAAAGAGATGGGGAAGTTGCTAATAATGGCACGAAAAGCAAATATGCTACATCTGTTATGGATAGCAGTACAAAATTAGCTGCTCACACCTCTGACACCCAAGATGTCTTCACTTAAAATACTCGTTGGCTCTCCTTTACATAATTTGCCGATGATATCGCAACGAAATACCTCCTTCTTTTTTTTCTCCCCCCTTTCCTTTGCAATTACTGTTCTTTCTGGGTGCGCTGCCGCCGCAGCGTTTGCTTTTTCTGTTTATATATTTCGCCTTCATTAGTGCAGTCTGAAGGGTGATTAGATCCCTTCAAACATTTTACAGAGGTTAAACGTTGATTAAGATTTAATTATTACTGTAAATAGCTTGCAATGACATATGGTGCAAAAACCTGACATATGTGCATTTGAATAAATGAAGTGCTATTTCCCGTGATGCCTCAGTAGCTGTTTAACAGCTTTGCTGAAGGGTTATGTTGCACCTCATGTTAAGATTGCTTTGATGTTATATTTTGTTGGGTTTTTGCAGCTGAAAGCTAAGAACAGTTTTTCCAGTTTTTAAAAACATTGAATATTTTAAATACCTAAATTGTTTTGCACAAATTTTTGCTAATTTGTCTAACTAGGTTAAACATTTTCAAAAAGCAGCTCGATTTTGTAACGTGGGCTCCTCGAGCATTGTGTCGGCACGGGCATCGAGTGGCTCTGTAGGGGCTCCGACGGGACGGGTTGGCTGAGGGGTCCTGACCCGCCTGGGAGAGGGATTTGTGCTTGTTGTGTGGGAAACAGGAGCCACAGAGCACTGAAAGGGGCTGCCCGGGGGGTTGTGAAGTCTCCTTCCCCAGAGGCATTTAAAACCCACCTGGATATGTTCCTGTGTGACTTGATCTAGGTGATCCTGCTGTGGCAGGGGGACTGGACTGGGTGATCTTTTGAGGTCCCGTCCAATCCCTAATGTTCTGTGATTCCCAGGGATGCAAATGTTTGGGGTGATTTTGTGCTTCACGCAGAGACAAAAGTTAGGAAAGGGCTGGAGATTTTATGAAGCTAGAGAACGAATCATAGATTCGTGGAATCATAGGGTTGGAAGGGGTGGACCTACAAGGATCTTGGAGTCCGAACCCCTACAACAAGCAGGGACGTCACTCACTAGACCAGATTGCCCACAGCGCCATCAAGCCTGGTCTAGGTGGTCCTGCTGTGGCAGGGGGATTGGACTAGATGATCTTTAGGGGCCCCTTCCAATCCCTAATATTCTGTGATACTGTGACCCTGAGTGTCTCCAGGGATGGAACTTCCATCACACCTCCATCACCACAACCACCCTGGGCAGCCTGTTCCAGTGATCCACCAAGAGTTCAGCTGGGATTCATCCCTGTTGGAGGAGCACTGGAACAGGCTCCTCCAGGGTGGTTGTGGAGTCTCCCTCACTGGAGATGTTTAAGACCCGCCTGGATGTGTTCCTGTCCAACTTGGTCTAGGTGATCCTGGTGTGTCAGGGGGTTTGGACTAGATGATCTTTCGAGGTCCCTTCCAGTCCCTAATGATTCTGTGATTCTGTGATCTCAAGCCCTGGTGCAGGAACTGAATGAGATTGGCCAGCAGTCAGCCCATGGCTTTGTCACATCCCTATGGAGACAGGATTTCTTCAGCCACCATGGGATGGGACATGTGGGAAAAGGAAGGGATGTCTGCCTTTTCCAGGCACGTGGGACCCATTTGGTTCTGAGACACTCTAGCTCGTTGAACAGGACAAGTCAGTGCCTGTGCATCACTTCATGGAGTCAATCCAAACAGGGTTGTTTTGAGATGGAGCAGACGTGAAAATATCCCAGGAAGGACATGAGTGACTTTGGATTATTTAGGTATCAGATGTCTCCACATTCATTTATTGATCTATCCAGCTCCTGCTGCAGCACGGCGACGTGGTGCCAGTTCTGATCTTGTCTCTGCTTTGATTTCACAGATTGAGACGTCTCAGCTGGAGCCAGAAATCGCAATGGCCACCACCAGTAAGACTGTGGTCTACAATAAAGGGTTGTAAGTGGAAGATCATCTCAGCCCAGAAGATTCAGGGTGGGGAAGGAGGAAAACTCAAGACCCCCCACCTGGGAAAAAGAAAACGACGACGAGATCAAACGAAGAATAGAGCTCAGCGATAGTAACGTATCACCGCTCCCATCACTCGGGGAGTGAATTAACACCTTGCAGAGAACTGACACCTCACACTAGTCAATAAGATTAACATTAAAAGTTTTAAATTAGCAGCAACGAAACGACAGCAACAACAACAACAACAACAAATATCACATCCAACTACTTTAGAGAACTAGTTAAGGAAGAACCTCAGAACTTGGTAGCACTGCATGGAGGGGTGTTGTCACGACGTGGTGGTACCCAACGACATCAGAGTAGCCTTCACCGAGCAAATCTTCTGTTTCATGTGAATTGACCCCCATCACACCGATGCTGCGCAAAAGTAATTCCATAGGGCTCAACGGGTGCACGAACAGAAAGCGCTGGATAAGTGTCCTCAGTTGATTTCCCGCTGATCCTGACCCAGGAGCCTTCCATGGTTTGCCGTGCTAACCGTGAAGGTCACAGCCTGTACGTCCTCCATCCCACTCACCTTCTTCTGGTGGAATCCACTTGCAAGACTGTGTCCCAGGAGCCTTTTGCTGGGTTTATCTATGAGGGTTTTGCCCTTGGATTCAAGATCCTGGAAAGCCAACTTCATGGAATTATAGAATGGTGGGTGTTGGAAGGGACTTCTGGAGATCATCTAGTCCAGTTCCTCTACTAGAGCAGGTTTTCCTAGTTGCCCACACGTCAAGTAGGAAGGGATCTTCCAGAAAACTGTGCTCAACCTGCTCTTTTCCTTTGCGCAGGGATGAAGGATGGGGTTTGTCCCACCTCAGGTAGACTCTTTACAAACAAGGTTGTTAATCTGAGTTAATTGGCTAAGTCAGGCTTTGCTAAACTAGTTGTCTAGCTTTTGATCAGCTCTGCTGTGGTCAGGCAGTTGGACTAGATGATTGGTTTATGACCCTTCCAAGTGGAACTGCTCTCTCTTCTCCTTTCCCTCTCCTCTCTTCTTCTTTAGTCCTTCATCTCCTTCTCCTTTTCCTCTTCTCCTTGCTTCTCCTTCCCCTTCTTCCCCTTCTCCTCCTCCTTCTATCTCCTCCTCTATCTCCTTCTCTCCCTCCTTCTTTTCCTTCCCTCTTCATCTTCCCTTTTTCTCCATTTCTGCCAGTGCTTCCGGCCAGCAAACCCAAGGCTGCCCAAAGCCTTGTGCCAGTGCAGAGGAAGGCTCAAAGCAGAAAGCGGTGGGCAGGATGACAATGTCTGGTGGCCATGCCAAGCTGATGCCTTGGTGAGACTGCAGTCTCTGAGGGGTGAACTGTCCTTTGGAGATGGCTGGCTGTGTCCTTGAGGTGGGACAAGCCCCCCCACCCCAGGACTGGTTTAGGGCCATGTTGTGGCTTTCTGGTGTCTTGTACCCAAGGCTAAATTACAAGTGATTCCCTGAGGACAACTTCATGGAGCTTCTGGCCATGGTCACCAGCAGAAGCCCATCCCAACAGCAAGATCTGCCTGTGGGGTTGCTGTAGGGCTGGAGCAGTGGTGGTGATGGGCATGGCTGAATGCACAGACCATCATCCTTCAAAAACCAGTTTGCTGAGGGTTCTGGGGAGGGCGGGGGGAGCAGGGGAAACCAAATCACCACTGACACAGAATGTATCTGAAAGATTTATTGCGATGCCTGGAATCAGGAGGCCTGAGCCCCGCTGAGCATTTGCTCCTCCACCACTGGCTGCTCTTGCTCCTCACTGGAGTCAGACCAGTAGGAACTGGAGCTATGCAGTGGTTGGGTTAGCTCAGGAGCACTGGTTCTGCCCCTGTGCTGGTGTAAATCAAACAAATTGCACAAACCAGATCAATGTGGATTTACAGACCAGCGTGCAGGGGGCGAGAGTCCAGCTCTGGGCTCTCCATAGCTGCTCTTGATGGGCCAACTCCAGTCCTTGACACTGGTGGAAACAGAGTGGTTCCAGTGACGCTCACGGGGCTCTTCTGGATTGCCACCAGGGTAGGGGACAGCTGGATCTGACCCAGCGGAGTGTCTCTAATGCACTAGATGAGATGAATGTACATTCCACGGCTGCAGGGGGTGGGAGGAGGCAGGATGGCTGTTGGGCGCTGAGGGTGCAAGCACCCCCTTGCTCACCAGGGAAAGCTACTTGGGGTCTAAACTTCACTGTAGGGCTCTGCCAAGCCAACAGAATTTGAGAGCCAGGATGTGTTGGGAGCCAGGTCATAGGCTGGACTTGAAGATCTTAGATCTTTTCCAGCCTCAATAATTCTGTGGCAGTGCCTGCTTCTTCCTCCTGAATGAAAATGTGAGGCTGTGACACAAACAGTCTCTTGTGTTGATGGGGAGAAGCCTCCTGGCTCCGATGGCTGGCTGGGTGGATCGTTCCCAATTCTCCGGTGGGTTTTGTCGCTGCCTGAGCCATTCTGCTGTAAAGCTGCTTCATCCCAGGGTTTTTTTTTTTGCTGAAAGAGGAAGGAGGAAGCCATCAGGTCTTGAAAGAGGTGGAACAAGGAGGGACATGGTGACTTGGGATCACCAGTGTAATCAATGTTAGGGGTTGGAAGGGACCTCTGGAGATCATCTTGTCCAACCACACTGCCAAAGCAGGATCACCTAGGGCAGGTCACACAGGAGCATGTCCAGGTGGGTCTCCAAAGTCTTCAGAGAAAGAAACTCCACAGCTTTTGGTGGCTGTGAGCTCTGGCTACCTGCAGAGGAAAGAGGTCAGGAGGAAAAGCACAGATTGAGCCAATCCCAATTTTCTAGGTGATGGAAGTGTGGATGGATGATCTCTAGTGACTTCTCACAAGTCACTAACGGTAGAACAAGAGGAAACAGCCTCAACTTGTGCCAGGGGAGGTTTAGATTAGACTTCAGGGAGAACTTCTTTATTGACAGGGTGGTCAGGGATTGGAACAGTCTGCCCACAGAGAAGGTAGAGTCACCATCCCCGGAGCTGTTCAAAACATGGGTAGATGTGGCCCTGGAGGACATGATTTAGTGGGCATGATGGGGTTGGGTTAATGATTAGACTGGATGATCTTACAGGTCTCTTCCAGCCTTAATGATTCTGTGATTCGGTGCTTTTCTTGACGTGCTCAGTAAGGACTAGGCTGACTTGGAGAAGAGTAGACCTGGGGCTTGCTGAGCTTCTGGGAGTCACAAGGGGCCTGATTCTGCTAGAGCAGCTGAGGACCAGCTTGAGGGATGTCGCCGAGATTGTGGCTGGGCTCAAAAGCAGCTGCGCAGTCGAACAAAGTGACAATCAAGCGGTTCTAAATGAGTCTGCGTTCCTCGTCTGCCCGTACAAACCCCGTCAAGCTTGTTTCTCCTTATGTGTCAGGAAAATGGGTCTCACTCAACTCGGCAGAGTTTGTGCTGAGACAGAAATACATCCCAGTGTCCCGATGCCGCTGTTTGTCTCCAAGAGCCAATCTCAGGTTCTGTCAGGTTGGCAGCAGCGTTTACTCTCAAATTGTCTTCAAATCCAGCTCCAAGTGTGGTGCCTCCCCCACCCAGAGCACTGAGAAGATGCTCCTGCTTGGAGCTGGGACCACCTCCTGGGGTCCAGTTGCCTTTTCTAACCTCTTAGGGGGTATCTGTAGGTCGTGCGTTGTGAGCGGCAATACCCATGAGGTTGGAGATGTGTGGACTTGACCCCACACTGCCCAAACCCATGTGTGTCCCCTCCTCTGGTCAGTCAGGGTGGTGCAGACCCATCTCTGCTGCCCTTCCCCTCACTATCCCCTGGCTTGGTGGTGAGCAGGGCACAGTGCACGTACGAGGAGCGTGTTTCGGTGGTCCCATAGTCCCAAACTCTTGGGGAAGTCATTACCTTGATGTCCCCGTACTGGGACTGTGAATCCAGCTGATGTGGTTCCCACAGTCCCAAACTCTTGGGGTAGATCAGACCTTAGTTTCTTCACACTGGGGCACTAAATCCAGCTGATGTGGTTCCCATAGTCCCAAACTCTTGGGGAAGACCAAACCATGATGTCCTTAGGCTGAGACACTGAATCCAGTTGATGCAGATCAGCCTTTGAGCAACCACTAACCCAGTGCTGGGATGTCAAGATGAGTTTTGATTTGAAAGCAGCGGAATGGCTCAGCAGCCCCAAACCTGACCCTTATGGATCCCAAAAGACGATTCCAGTGGCAGGCAGCTCAAGAGTGGGCTCCCTCATGGCATAGCTGCCACCATTCTTGGTGGAACTGCTGGTAGGCACCAGAATGCCATGTTCAACCCTTAGAAATGAGGAGGCTGGAGCTGAGAGAGCTGCTATTTATTAGGGCCAGAAGACGGTTCCAGAAAAGACCAGACACACCCTCAGCAGCTAACGACAGTGTTCTCCTCATCCCCTTCACAGCTAATTAATCTCCTCAACATTCCTAATGTAGACAAAAAAGGAGCCTTTGGTTTGCGGGAAGAACCCAACTGGTGGCTTTTCTCATCTCCTCTAATTGGGGCGGTGGGAGAGACGGGGAAGTGCCAAACCCACTACGCACGTCGAGTTGGTCACCTCAGCAGATAATAAGGACGTGGTGATCATCTCCCTTTGTATTTAATTAGAAATGGTGCAGTTAATTGATTCCTTGGGTAGGTTAATTAAGAAATAATGAGGACGAGGTTGCGGCAGAAGGTGCCAGTGAGAAGTTTAGAGCCTTTCCTGGAAGACACAACTGTTGGCTGCTCCTTGAGCTGGCCGGAGGACAACCAGAGGATGCGGTGGTGGCACCCATGCCCTGAACCCATCTTAAGCTTTGGCACAGCTCAGCTCTTCCCGTTCTTTGCTTGTTGCTCAGTTTTGTGCTCTGGCCAGGCGTGGGCAGATGTCCAGGTCCCAAGCAGGACAGGCAGCAGGTCATCCCGTTTCTGCCTGAGCATTGTCCAGATGTGGGATGACGTGGCCGATGCTGGATCTGACCACCCTGGTGGATCTCGGGATTACACTGGTGCCACAAAGCTGAGAGATGTAGGTGTCTGTCCCACCAGCCTTGGCTTTGGCGGGCTCCTCTTGAAGGGCTGTGATGGATGTCCGGAGCCTGGGGTGCCCTAAAGCCCCACGGTGTGTTGTGGTGGGACCAGCCAGCCTTCGACAAAAGGGTTCTAGGGTACAAATAATCCCACCTGAGAGCCGAGCCTGTCTCTGACACTGTTTCTGGTGTCTGTCTGCAGATGATGGAGGCTTCAAGTGGTCCTGATGGTGGTAGGTCCCCCTCACCCAGGGTTTCTTTAGGAAATGTCCACTTTTGGGTATTTTTTATGGCTTGTTCTGCACCCAGTGTCCTCAGTCAACTCTTCTCATGGAAGTCACCCTCCGGCACCACCCAGTCCAAAGGCACCTTACAATGGCAGGACCCTGGGGGACGCGGCAAGGTGGGTCCCCCACCCACCAGCACCATAAGCACGTTTTCCACCCGGGCTCTCCACCACCCCGGAGCACCCCGTCGCGCATCCCCGTCTCTTTTTAACCTCCTCGACAGCATTAGCCACCGCAACCCTCTGTGTAACACACAGGGCTGTCTGGAATAAAAGGGTTTGAAGACTTCATGGTGTCGCTCCCCAGCTCTGTGGGGTGGCGGGGTGGAGGGGGTTCACCTAGTGGGACAAGCTCATTATGGGATGGTTTTATGGAGGGGAAGGAAACGGGCATGGGACTGGGCCCAGTGGCATGAGGGGATGATTCCCACCAGTAGGAATTAGGATTTTTGAGTGTGTGTGTGTGTGTGTAAAATATATACAATTATATATCATTGTAATCTTGCCTAGATAATTATATATAATTAAAATATATTTTATATAGAAGATTATGTTTTCTATATAAAAATATATCAATATATAAATATTCTATATAAAAGGTTATATAGAATTGCAATATTATAGATTATTAGATGTAATGGCAATATATTATATATAAATATATATAAAATATACAATACGTATGATTTTATATAAGTATATGAAATATTATATAGACATATATAAGATTTAATTTGTGAATCTTATATATAGATACTATTTTTATATGAGTGTAGCTATTTATAATTGCATTTATATATATTTTATATTCATACAGATTTGTATTATATATGAAATATATATAATTACCCTCTACTTTGTATACAAGATATACAATTATAAGCCTTTCTGTAGCATTATAGTCTATAGAATTATAATGCATTCTATAGAATTATGTTAGGTGATCCTCTTGGGGCCGGGGGATTGGACTAGATGATCTTTCAAGGTCCCTTCCAATCCCTAATCTTCTGTGATTCTGCAATATTCTATGGAATTATAATCCGTTCTGTGGAATTACAATGCACTTTATGGAATTATAATCAATTCTATAGAACTAAAATCCATTTTATGGAATGGCAATCCATTCTATAGAAGACAATCAATTTTATAGAATTACAATCCATTTTATGGGTTCAGTCCCTAATGTTCTGTGATTCTGTGATAATCCATTTTATGGAATTGCAATCCATTCTATAGAATTATGGGGGATTGGACTAGATGATCTTTCAAGGTCCCTTCCAATCCCCAATGATTCTATGGTTCTATGAATTATAATCCATTCCATAGAATTATAATCCATTCTACAGATTTATATCATCTATTCTATGGAATTATAATCCATCCTATGAAATTACAATCCATTTTATGGAATTATAGTCCATTCTACAGAACTATAATCCATTCTATGGAATTATAATCTATTCTGTAGAGTTATAATCTATTTAAGTAGGTATTATTAAAGATGTGATTATATATAACCTATACTATAAAATACACTATATATACACACAAATAACAGGTTGGACTTGATGATCTACGAGGTCTCTTCCAACCTTGGTAATACTGTGATACTGTGATACTGTGAAATATAAGCATATATTTATATATATGTATGTGCTGTGAAAACATATATCATTATATATACTCATGACATATGCAGTTGTATATGGAATTAGGGTGTATATATATATATATGTGTATTATACTCTCTCTATATATATAGAATCATAAAATCATAGAACCATTAGGGATTGGAAGGGACCTTGAAAGATCATCTAGTCCAAACCCCCTGCCAGGGCAGCATCACCTAGACCAAGCTGCACAGGAGTGCATCCAGGTGAGTTTTAAACATCTCCATGGAGAGTATGAAATACTACGTACCCACGGTGTGCACGTGTAGAGTTGTGGAGCTTGCACCAAACCTGCATGCTGTGTGTATGTATAAACAATATAGACACCTACGTATAGAAAACATACAGCATAAAATACAATATAGGCACTTAATTGCATATATAATGCGTGGGCTAGCTTGTCTGTAGTCACTGTGTTTGTGTGTACATAGATTGTGTTTGGTAGGTGGTGGTCTGTATTTGATACTCTCTATCGTTTATATATTCTACGTCATTCTAGATGAGGAATCGTGTGTATGATTATACATAGTATAGATCAAATCATATATATTAACACATAAAACTATAGATATATATATGAAAATATATAGTTATATACTTAACTCTATATTTTGTATAGAATTGCATATCTATACAAGTGGATACAATTCTTGATTTTAGATATAGAAGAAACACATCATTACATATTTGATATGGAACTGCATATGTGCACATAGATATGTAATTACACTTGATCTTNTGTAAATAATAATCATAAACATCCTTCCCTCCCCCAGATTCCATCACGATATAGGAAAGACACCACCTTCACCCCCCTGAGACCCACCACTCACATCCCAAACTGCTGGGGGTCCCAGGACTGCCTTGNAGCATCACCTAGACCAAGCTGCACAGGAGTGCATCCAGGTGAGTTTTAAACATCTCCATGGAGAGTATGAAATACTACGTACCCACGGTGTGCACGTGTAGAGTTGTGGAGCTTGCACCAAACCTGTATGCTGTGTGTATGTATAAACAATATAGACACCTACGTATAGAAAACATACAGCATAAAAGACAATATAGGCACTTAATTGCATATATAACGCGTGGCCTAGCTTGTCTGTAGTCACTGTGTTTGTGTGTACATAGATTGTGTTTGGTAGGTGGTGGTCTGTATTTGATACTCTCTATCGTTTATATATTCTACGTCATTCTAGATGAGGAATCGTGTGTATAATTATACATAGTATAGATCAAATCATATATATTAACACATAAAACTATAGATATATATATGAAAATATATAGTTATATACTTAACTCTATATTTTGTATAGAATTGCATATCTATACACGTGGATACAATTCTTGATTTTAGATATAGAAGAAACACATCATTACATATTTGATATGGAACTGCATATGTGCACATAGATATGTAATTACACTTGATCTTTGGGGGCCCCATAGAATCATTAGGGATTGGAAGGGACCTCGAAAGACCGTCTAGTCCAATCCCCCTGCCACAGCAGGGTCACCCTTCCAATCCCTGATGTTCTGTGAGTCTGTGTTTTGATAAGTAGATAACAAACACATCCTTATAATTCTATCTATGCAAATATATGCAATTAACTACATGCATTTATGTCCATAATTATCTACTATACATTATGTATATAATTATATATTGTACCTCTAAAAATCTACATACGATTATATACATAATGATACTTTAGACAGTTTTATATGTTTTTAAATATTGGTTCTAATTTTCTATATTTTACAGTATGTAAAATATAGGAAAGTTTTCATATTCTATATATAAAATATGTTTTATGTTTATGTAAAAGTGTTCATATTTTATATATAAAATATGTAATTTAGATATTATATTACTATAGATATTATAATATTATAGATATTATATATGTGAGCAGATACAGTGATATGTATTAGATGTAAATAATAATCATAAACATCCTTCCCTCCCCCAGATTCCATCACGATATAGGAAAGACACCACCTTCACCCCCCTGAGACCCACCACTCACATCCCAAACTGCTGGGGGTCCCAGGACTGCCTTGGACTTGGGGCTGGGGTTCTGTCTCCAGCCCCATGTCCCAGTGTCTCAGGGCTGTCCAGAGGGAACTGAAGCCGTTTGGAGCCTCTCCCGGACATTCAGTCCCTGGTGCAGGTGCGAAGCTGCCAGCCCGGAAGCCACCACATACCTGTCATATCTGTGGCCACCTCAAGGAAGACCCCATGATTATGGCCATCCTCATCCTCACTGTGGGGCCACCGACCTCCCTGAGACCCCCCTCCTTGGTGACACCCGGTCCTCCCCGTAGCAGCGTCCCCACATCCCACCATCCCCGTACCAGCATCCCCATGGTGGTTCAGCCAGGGCTGGGAGTGGGGAGCGATCCCGTTGTGCCCCCCCATAGCATCGTGGAGGCAGCCAGGCGGGTTGGGAGCACGTTTCGCTTGTTTATTACCACGCAGTAACACACACTACAGCTGCTGAGCTACCTATGACGGGGAACGCACGCACACGGGCACGGAAAGGAAAGAATAAATTAAAAGAAGCCCCAAAAAATGGTCAAAAAAACCCCAAAAACAACAGAGAGAGAAGGAGGGGGGTGAAGAAAAAGAAGCCAGGAGAAAAGAAACCAGGAAATGAAAGGAAGGGGTTGTGGGGACATTGAGCTTCTAGGTAGGATTTCTGTTTAATCATCAGATGTAGTTCCATCGCGTCCCGAGGCTGCAGGCAGCCTCTTCTTCCTCCTCGGCTCGGTGGGAGCTTCTGGAAAAATCAGCTCCGAGAGGTGTCCCGGCCGTCAGGGAGGGGTGTCGGGGTGCGGGTCCCTGGTCAGGCCGGGCACCCTGTTGGAAAGGCAGCGATGCTGGCGCTCGGTGGTGGCTTCGGCGGCCCTTAAAGTCCGTTGGGCGCCGCCGCCTGTGTCCCCGCTGGCCCGGCCGGGTTCCTCTCCATGGTGGCTGCACCAGGAGCCTGTCCCTGCCTTAGTCGTTGGAGGTGACGTCGATGTCTTCTCCGCTCGACTGCTTGGTGGCCAAGCGCCATCGGTTGATGTGGTGGGACCCCTTCTTCTTCTGGTCGGCGTCGGGGCCTTCCTCCTCCAGCTTCTGCCGTTTGTATTTCGTCCGCCTGTTCTGGAACCAAACTTTCACCTGCAGGAGAGAGGAGACAGGTTGGGCGCTTGTGGGGTTGGGCCCTGACACCATAGGAGTGATCCCACCCCGTGGGGACAATCACAGTGGGTTGTAGAGTGTGAGGTGTTGCCACCTCCTTGCTCCAGTTTGCTGCCATGGAGGCACCTGAGATGGGTGAGGACACTCAACCCTACCTCAGACAGGGGGTCAGCCGGTGGAGCAGACCCTACTTACAGCGCCATGACCCCTGTGCCCATCACCCCAGGATCTGTATTGCATCTAGCCCTGGTTCCATCGGCCACTGGTGTCTGGATGTCATGAGTGAAGCAGCCATGGCTTCAAGGTGGGACCCTGTGGCTCCAAGTCATGTCCCAGAACCAGAGCACCATTGCTGGGCTTGGAGTTGACCCTACAGAACCAGGCAGCTAATTGTAGATAATTATAATAACCATAAGAGGTAATTAATTAATCACATTTAGGTTTCAGGAGAAACCTTTCCCACCACAACAGAGCTCAAGCCCTGTCCCAGGAGCCCACAGAGGCTGTGGGGTCTCCATCCATGGCCATATCATCCACGGAGACCGCAAGCACCCTATGGGGTATCACAGCCAGGGATGAGGGATGCTGCAGATGGTGGGATGGGATGGGGGATGATTTAGTGGTGACCTGGCACTGCTGGGGGAAAGACTGGACTCTTCCAACCAAAGAGGCTCTGTGGTTCTGAGATGCAGGTGGTGATACAGGATGCTGTGGAATGCTGCCGGCAGCGGTGCCAGACACTGCCCAGGTCCACAGGGTACCAGGTGTCACTGCCCAGCCACCACTGCCAGTCCAGCCTGCACCATTTACCCACAATGAGGTGCCCCCAGCCCCTCTGGCGGCCACTGCAGCCCCACATCCCATCCCATCCCATCCCATCCTTCTTTTCTCCTTCTCCTCCAGCATTAACCCCTCTGTGCTCTGGACTGGCTGGCCACGAGGCTATGAGGTTGCACCCCACCCCATTCCCAGGAACCAAACCCCTTTCTCAGGGGCCAGTGCAGGACAAACCCTTGATTTAAGGGTTACTGGGTCTACTGGAACAGCCACTCTAGGGCACTGGTAGATATTATAACCCTCACCCCCCACCCCACGTCCTGGACTCCATCTCTTTCCTAGCTTTGGGGCATCTGTGGAACAAAGAGGAGCCGGCACCTTCCCTTCCACCCTGCGGAGCACTTTGTGAACTTCGACTCAATCCCTCGGCCCTCTGGGAGTGGGGAAGGTGCCTCAACCCTCAGTGATGGAAGGGGGGAACTAAGGCATAAAGCACCTGAGATGCTGGAGCAGAGATCAGGGGTGGGTGAGATGGGGCTCACACAGCTAAAGCTTTTCCTGTCCAGCTCTGAGACCGGATGAGGGTCCCCCTACGCTCTGGGCTGTGGGAATGGGGATGTTTCCAGGCTGGATGGGCTCCCCCAGCCCTCCGGCACCACTTCCCTCGCTCCACCATGAGAGAAGTGCGAGAACCTCACCGTGAGCATCGGTGGGGGGATAAGCTGCCTCCTGCTACTCCTGACCCCAAGAGTAATTGGTTTCAACCCCCTAACTCAGGGGGTTTGTCCCTTCCCAACCCCTCAAGGCATTAACCCTTGTCATGCTGGGTCCTTGTGTGTCCTACCAGGGTGATGCTCCCAGGGTCGCCTCCTGGCCACCTCCTGGGACTCGCCCTGCTCTCTGGGGTCACCACCAGCCCCATGAGATGGGGACAACCCCTGGATGGCTCCTGCTGCCTGGTCCTGGCCTATCCCACCCATCATCCACCATTGCTCTGCTCTGGGAATGCCAGCAGCACCCAGAGAACCAGCTCTGGCTGAAGGGTGATGCTGCCATCACCAAGTTGGAGACAATTAAAACCCGGTGGCTTCATGTGCAGATCCTCTGGACGATGCCTCAAACCATACTGAAGGCTGAGAGCATGAGGATGCCAAGAGGCACCAACCCCACCATTTCTTGGAGCCACACACGGTGACAACTCCTGTGCCCTGTTGTCACCCCAATGTGCCACCACCCCAGGGGGCAGTGAATCCCCTCAGGCAGCAGCTCTGTGCCCTCACCTGCAGACACAGGTGGGACTTTTCTTCAAAAACACCCCAAAACCTCATAAAGCTTGCGTTTGGGGACAGTCCTTGGGGCAGGAGGAACCACTGCCAGCTGCTCTCCAGCTCTATCTGGGTTGTCCATCTTTCTCCTCCTGTGACTCTCAGGTATCTGCTTGGTTAATTGTTAATTAATTACTCCTCCACGATGCCCAGCCAGCCAGACCCACAGGCCAGGGCTGCTGGGCTCCAACCCAGGAGGGGATCATGGGGGTTACAGAACCTCCATCATCACCCCAAAACTGCTAGGAGCTGCTGGGGGTACGGTACCTCCATCATCACCCCAAAGCCAGGAGGGGATCCTGGGGTACATGGTACCTCCATCATCACCCCAAAGCCAGCAGGAGCCAGAGCAAGGCCTGTGCTGTGGGAGGGCAGATTGGAAGCCCCGAGTGCCCGCTGGGACACCCGAGTGCAAAGGTAGCTCCGGGAAAGTATTTCCCAGCCCAGCGACCCGACACCAGCGGCGATGGGCGCAGTGATGTGACTGCCCCAGCCCAGCGTGGTCACTCCAGCTCATCCCTGCTCCCCACCAGCCGGCACACCGGTCCCAGAGCCCCTGACACGACAAACCCCACAGACAGGCCCCCCCACGTCTCTCCCGGCGCACTCCAGCCGCATCTGACCGCTTGTGTTTGCCGGATTTTCTGCCGTTCCCCTGTATTTTTTGCTGTTTTATCCCAGATGACTCGAGATGTGGGTAGGAATGAGGATGGGAAGGGGTTAACCACCTCCACCCTACGTATCCCAAGGCATTTCCTGATGCTGGGCAGGTACTGGTACCCTTTTCACCTTCCCCCTGGGCTGCTCCAGGTGTTGCTCCCCAGCTGGGGGGAAAACCCAAAGGGCAAAGTTCCCCTTATCCAGGAGGAAAAGCAGCTGGAAAATAGGGTCAGGCACAGCCATCAGCACCGGCCCCTCCTCGGGGCGGTTAAACCCACTGGAAACCAGTAAACCCCCCCCAGTGTGGGGTTGAGGGGGGGAAACACAACCACTGAACCAGGAGTGAGGTTGGTTTTCCATGGGGGGGTTTATAGGATTAATCAGTGGGTCTATAAAAATAATAATAATTAAAGAATAACTAATAAGTAAATTATAATAAATAATAGGAAACTGAAACAATAAGTATTAATTAAAAACCCTGTAAAATATTAACATAATAATATTAATAATAATAATGATCCTGTTGGCTGCTTCAGGAGCAGCCACCAGCCAGAGCAGCTCTCCCAGTCCCGCTCCACTGATCCCCATCCCATCCCACAGCCCTCCCAGCTAATTTCACTCCAGGTAATTAAAAGATTTTTTTTAAGATTTGGGGTTTTTTTCCCTAAAACCCACAAAGCCCAAAGGGAAGGAGCCCTGGTCCCTGCAGGCTCCCCGCCGAGCGCGCTGCTTTGGGGATACTCGTTCGCATCCCCAGGAACCCCAGCGCGATTCTCTGTCCCTCCCAGTTCCCCGCAGTGTGGATTCTCCTGAGCCGAGCGGCCACAAAAACAACCCCGCGGAAACCCCACGTTGCAAAGTGACTTAAAAATCACTGAAAATAACGAAATATCCACCTTGTCATTTCTGACCCTCCAGCTGGGTTTAGGGACAGACCCCTCTGCCTTCCTTCCACCTGATAAATTGCCCTCAGGCTTGGGGCGACGAGGTGAGCCCCACACTGGCCATGCTCCCCCTCGGGCATCCCACAGCTGCCCTTTCCACCCCGACACATTGCTGGTTGTTCTCTGACCTTTGCTTGTTGGGGTTTAGGGGCTTTTTACCCCCCCCCCCTTAACATCATTTTCAGCTGGGAGAGTGACAGAAGGCTCAGGGAGAGGAGCAGAGCTGGGGAAGCAGCTTCTGCCGTGGGGTTGGGGCTCAGGACAGCATCAGGATACAAACGGCCACTGGATTTTGGAGGGTCAGTCCATCCTCCCCAACAGCCTTCCCTGCTCTTCCCATATTTTTCCTCCGTGTATCTTCTGTCGCACAGAGATGGATTTGCCCAGCAGAGCCCAGATAAGGACGAGCCAGGCGGGTACTGGGAACACCCGCAGCTCCGGCTTAATTTTCCAGTGAAATGAAAGGATCTGGATTAAATCAATTCAGGAATTTTGGAGGAAAACTTTCTGCACTGGCTGAGCACAACGGGAAAGTGACTCGGTCTAGGTGGTCCTGCTGTGGCAGGGGGACTGGACTAGATGATCTTTCGAGGTCCCTTCCAGTCCCTAACGTTCTGTGATTCTGTGAAGCCCCTTTGCCTGGAGCGCTTGGGAATAGCCGCAACCTGGGCACGGAGGTGCTCAGCCCCAGTTCCCCTCTTTCCCCCCCTATTCTGCTTCTTCTCATCCCTGAGGTCGTCCCAGGTCTCATTGTTTCTAAACATACCATAATTTTTCTAAGAAAACCCCAAAACCCCAGAAGTAGTAATCGAGAGAAAGTCCTGGATCTCAGGCTGCTGCTTTTTAAAGGGGATTTTTTCA
Source organism: Rhinopomastus cyanomelas (assembly GCA_013400115.1). Classification (NCBI taxonomy): domain Eukaryota; kingdom Metazoa; phylum Chordata; class Aves; order Bucerotiformes; family Rhinopomastidae; genus Rhinopomastus; species Rhinopomastus cyanomelas. Next base: position 3,446 of record VXBP01005321.1, on the reverse strand, counting down.
AGCCCTACATGGCTCTCTGGGGGGAAAATACCCCAAGCAAAGCGAAGAAATAAGATGGGAAAACAACCCCGGAGAGCGGCACGACGTGGGATTTGCATTCGCTGGCCTCAAACTCTGCCAGGGACGGCGGTACCGACCGGGTAAATACAGAAGTAACCAACCCCAAGGCCGCAGGGACCCACAGGGTTCTGCCACAGGGATGGAGGGACTGAGGGTGGGATGGATGGATGGATGGATGGGTGGAGATAGAGGGATGGATGAGGTTGGAGGGATGGGGAGATGGACGGCCATGGGCTGGATGAACAGAGGGACAGGTACCTGGGTCTCGGAGAGGCTGAGGCTGCTGGCCAGCTGCTTGCGCTCAGCGCCCACCACGTAGTGGTTCTTCTCGAAGGCCCTCTCCAGGCGCAGGAGCTGCGAGGGCGAGAAGGCGGTGCGGATGCGCTTGGGTTTGCGGGCAAAGGGGCCGTGGAGGAGAAGACTCTCCTGGGACACTTCACTCCCTGCGGACAGACAGCGCGGTCAGGGTCCTGCCGTGGTACCCCTCCGGGTTTGGAGTGGTGGAGAGACTCTCTCAGCTTGTGACAAAGGAGGGTTAGGGGGTCCTGGGTACTTCCTGCACATTTTCCCTCTACCCCAGATCAAAGAACCACTGGGCTCTGTCTCTGGCTGCTCTTGCTGCTGTGGTGGGGCTGAACGTGGAGGAAAGAAAGGGAAAGGGAAGGAGAAAGTGAGGAAGAAGGGAGGGATGGGGAGAGCAGGGGGGAGAGGAAAGAGAGGGAGGGAAATGGGAGAGGCAGAGAAAACAGATGAAAACAGAGGAAAAGAAGATAAAGAAGAGGAGAAACAGAAAAACAGCCTAAACAAGAGACTGAGAATAAAGAGAGAGAAAGGCAAAAGAGAGAAAGAAAATTTAAATGGAAAGGCAGAAGGAAAAGAAAGAGAAGGGAAAAACGAGAGAAGGAAAATGGGAAAGAACTAAAAGAAAAAGGAGAAAGGACAGAAACGAAAGGAAGAGAAAGACCAGAAAGAAATGGAAGAAAAAGGGAAAAAACAGAGAGGAAAAACTAAATTGATTAAGAAGAGGAAAGTAAATGAATGAAGAACGGGCGGGGGGCCGGGGTGGGTAGGGAGCGCTGGATGGGGCCAGAGATCGTGTCCCGGGGCCGCTGGGAGCCGCCGGCAGCGGCCGTGATCAACGGGCGGGAGTAGCAGAGCCCGGGGCCAGGCGAGGGGTCGGTGGCGAGGAGATAAACCGGGACCCCCCGGGCCATGGAGGGGATGGAACTGGGGAGAACTGGGAAGACGGAAAGGAAAGGAAAGGAAAGGAAAGGAAAGGAAAGGAAAGGAAAGGAAAGGAAAGGTTAAAAGGAACAGTATGCAGAGAAGGAAGAGGAAGAGGACAATAAGAAAATTAGTTAAAGAAACAGAGATAAAGGTAAGAAAAGTAAAGGAAAGAGAGAAAAATAAATGGAGGGGAGGAGAGATGGAAGGAGAGAAGTAAAGATGGAAGGAAAGAGTGAAAAAGAAAGAGAAAAAGGAGTAGAAAGAGAGAAAGAGCAGAAGAAAGAGAAAAAGAGAGAAAGAATATAATAGGAACAGAAAAGAAAGAAGGAAGGAACAGATAGCAAATCCGTAAACCCAAACCACATCTCTCTGTGCAGCCCAGAGCCGCGGCGATCTCTCCCTCCGTTCCGAGCAGGGGAGCCCATCTACGGCCCCGTCAGCGCCGAGTCCGTCCCCGGGAGCCCCGCGATGCCCCGCCGGGACTCCGCTGCGGCCACGGGGCTGCCCCAAGACCCCTCAAACCCTGTCTGTCTCTCCTTCCGTCTCTCCCTCCATCCCTCTCTCCTTCCACCGGCCCAACGGGGCAACTGCAGCGGCGTCCGGGCTGCAGGAGCGCGTCGGAACCGGCGTGTAAATGCACCGAGTACCGCGAGCGTAGACACACTGAGTACCCGGGGTGTAAATGCAGTGAGCACCGGGTGTGTAAATGCACTGAGTACCGGGGGTGTAAATACACTTGGCAGTGCGTGTGTAAACACACTCAGTAACGTGTGTGTAAACACTGAGTACCGGGGGTGTAAATCCGTACACTGGGCACTGTCCGTGTAAATGCACTGAATAGCAGGGGTGCAAATACACTGAGCACCGGGTGTGCAAAGGCTCTTGGCACCAGTATGCAACCGCTCTTGGTACCAGTAACTGTACTGGGTACCGGTGTGTAACTGTGCTTGGTACTGATGCGTAACCCTACTCCATACCGGTGGGTAACCACACTTGGTACCAGTGTGTAGCTGCAGTCAGTACCACTGCGTTAATCACATTTCTTACTGGTTTGTAACCGCACTGGGAACTGGTGTGTAACCGCACTGGGAACCGGTCTGGAACTGCACTGGTTACTGGTCTGGAACTGCACTAAGCCCAATGTGTAACTGCACTTTTTACTGGTGTGTAACTGCACCCAGTTCCTCTGTGTAACCGCACCGAGGGCCAGTGTGTAAATGCACTGAGTACCAGCGTGTAACCACACAGTACTGGTGTGTAAGCGCACTCGTTACTGGTGTGTAACTGCACCCAGGTCCTCTGTGTAACTGCACTTGGTGCTGCTGTGTAACCCCACTGCACACCGGTGTGTAACTGCACTTGGTACTCTGCCTAGCTGCGCTGAGCACCAGTATGTAACTGCATTCATACTGGTGTGTAACCCCAGTCGGCCCCGCCGGATACCCCCGCTCAGTAGCGGTGTGTGACCCCTCTCCATACCAGTGTCTCAGCCCATTAGGTACCAGTGCAGTACCCCCGTTCCATACCAGTATGTAACCCCACTGGGTATCGCTGTGTTACCGCGCTGGATACTGGCGTGCAGCCGCGCTCGGGGCCGATCTGCAACCGCACGGAGAGTAACCACACTCGGTACCGCGGTGTAAGGCCCCCGGTACCGCGTGGAACCACCCCCGGGGCACCGTCCGTCCGCGCAGCCCCTCAGCAACAGGTCCTGCCTGCGGGGCTACCACGATCCCCACCCTTCCCCGCATCCCCGTCCCCGGTTAACGGTCCCTCATCCCTCCCGCCGGTCCTCACCTTGGAAGCGGTGCCCGAAGAAGCGATTCCGCAGCACCCAGGGGTAGAAGTTGAGCGGGTCCCGGTGTTGCGGGGAGAAGAAGGAGTGCGGGTGCGGCAGCGGAGCCCCCCCGAGCTGGGGGGGTCCGACGGGCAGCGCCGGGTGCCCCACGGCTTCGGGGAAAACGAGCTCGGCGCTGCCGTACAGGGTCCGCCCGGAGCCCTGGAAACCGGGGGCGAAGGCGGCGGGGTCGGGAGCGGCGGCTGCGGGGTAGCCGAGGGCTGCGGGGGGTCGCGGCGGTTCCTCGGGGCTCAGGGGGGGCTCCTTGCCCACCAGGGACTCGATGGTGAAGCAGCGCTTCGCGGACGGCTGGAACATGGTT
>VXBP01005320.1:1781-13611 GCA_013400115.1 Rhinopomastus cyanomelas | reverse complement strand
TAACCCATAGACATTCAACTGACCCATTGCACTTACTAACTTCTATCTGCATTCTGGTCAGAATCTAGAATGGGTGAAAGCATTTTCTGAAATCCATTGGGCATCTAAACTTCAGAAGATGAAACTCAGGATATTAGCCTGCTTTCCACATTTTCTATCAAACAGTTGTGCACAACTCCAAAGAATGGTGCAGGGCACTATTTAGTGCACACAGTCAGCTCAACTACATAAGGAGCTGATAAGCACCTGTATCATTCTCTAAATGGTTTCAAAGTCAAAACACCCAGAAGTTATTTGCTGCAGTAGTTACCTTCTAGGCATGAAACACCTTTCTTTGATGTAGCTGAGCTTGTTTTTCCATTTCAGTGTGAATTTTTGCTAATAAAGTACCGCAGCATGTCAGCTGAATGCTAATGCAGAAATTAGCACTTTCATCAGGTCTGAATGGCATTTTAAAGATGTGGGTCAAAAGAGAAATTATGGACTGAAACAGTCTGAAAGAATTGTATGCAAGTTCAAGCAATGCTAGCTGTCCCTTTTGTCCTCAGTGTCTAAGAATCCAGTTACAGCATCCCTTCAGAGGCAAATTTTGCATTTTCAAAAAGCTGCATGTCAGGGATCTTGACTCAGTCCATCAAGCACTCTTCAAATATTCACCCCATAATTGATCTTGAAAATATGAATCCATTACTCCAATGGAATAACTGTGTTCCACTCCTCACTGTGTACACTATACCAGCTCTCAAAAGCCCCTCATGTTTTGTAAGTTTACCTTCGAGACTTATTACATATTTGAAATCAACTCACTAAGTAACACATCTGTTCATCTCCTCCGGTGACAGTTTTCATTTTACAGCTTTTCACTTTAAGAAGTGATAGTAACATGTTGCAAAAAGGTCTAGACACGGAGATTTGATTTGGTAGTGTATGGTTAAGAGGTAAAATATAAAAAGCTTAGGTTTTGTACAATCTCAAATGCTCCGGTGTTCATTAATCTGATCCAGAAGTCTGAAAATTCCTTCTCAATATGTACACAAGATTTCTTGACGTAACTGTGCAGATGTTGTTAATTGAGTCCAAAGAGAGATTTACAACACTGACAATGATCACTTCAGATTATCATCAGTTATGGAAGTAAAGAGAGCCTTCCCCCATTGCAGCACATGGTCATTTCAAACAGCATCAAGCACTTGTTATGTCAGTGTTCATTCCCAGCAGTTTAAAGCTAATGATATTTTCTATTTTAATCTGCAAAATCTTGGCTTAAAGCAAAGTGAAGAACATGATTTCATTACATAAATTTTTAAATATAAAATTACAGAATGGTAGTTCTTTTATGTAAATATTCATTTTAAACTAGACAATCCCTGTTCTGAAATCTTGCTTCATTCCATAATTTTAACTTGAAAGGTGAAGATGGTCTGCAGAAAGGGAAATAGGATTACTTGGGACATGAAATAGCACTGGTGATGCAAACTACACTGTATTTTCCCAATAGTTTTGAATAATGTCTGTAGAACACTGAGAAAATTTTCTCAATGCTTTTGAGATTAAAAAATAAACTATGTTCAACTTTATTTTTAAGGTATTCCAAAGCATGGTTAAAACAATACAGCTTTACATCACTCAAACAGTATCTCACAGATTCCCTGTTACCTTCTTTACTATCTGTGATAGAAAATAGAATGAAAGCAGTAACTTTGCATATTACTACTGCCTGCTGGCAGCAGCAATTTCCAAGGCTGGCACAAATTCCACTGATAGAGACGCACCATGCAAAGAGTACCGTAATATCCTTTACCTATATGAGAAACTCAAAAGCATTCAGGAAGCATAGCAAATGAATATAATCAGTATATTGAAAAATTATGTTGGCCAAGAGCCTAGAAATCTACACAAGACACAATAATTTTTGATACCTTAAGTCTAGATCACCAAAAATACCCATGAAGGGTTTGAAGTTTCAGACAATTCTGTACTTCAGAATTATGAAGGTATTTCATGTGAAAATGACATTATGATTTTATGTTTTAATGATGCTGGAGAAGATACAAGTCTGCTAAGGAAATTGGCTTATTAGCATCATATCCATTTATTCAGTTAAGAGTACATATTTTTTAATATATATTTACTACTTGTGATTTCAACTGTGATTATGATCCAGTTTGGCAAAAACACATGAAACACAAATGTAAAATTAGGGAACATTAATGTCTAAATACAATAAGTACTTGAAAGTAAAGAATGACTGCATGTCTGTTACTTCATTTTTAAGTGCTATTTGAAATCAGTTCACCTTATAAAATACTGAATACACACTACACTCTAATAACACCAAAACTGCAGATAAATATTTCTGTAAGAAAATGTTATCTGAAAAGACATTAACTAAACCAGCCTTACAATAATACCTCTGACAAAGTTAATGTCCCTGAGGGCTATATTTCTATGATTGCATAATGCTTTTTAAGCACAAAAACATGGCATTATTTTTTGACATCAACTGCCAAAGAAATGGGATTTGATTGAAGTAGTCAATGCTTGCACATATATGGCATTTTCAGTTTGAGAGGAAGATGAGCATTAGAAACAAATATTAGAAACAATTCAATATGAGAAACAAATTCAGATCTTCATGCCTGTATTTTTACAACTCTTCCTTCCACACGATGTAGGCCACACATAATAAATACTAATTTCTTGAACCAAAATTTATTTAAATGAAAAAAAGTATTTGCTTTTACTAGAAAGTATAGTTGTCTGAAATAATTAACAAAGTTTGTGAGATAAAACTGTAACATCTAATAATAATGTCTCTGACTTGAGAGTAATGTATTTGATTTGCATTTCTTCCAGGGTCAAGTAGTGACTTTCCTCAGGTCTTGAAGGTTTTTTCTTTACTAGCAGGTCCAGAAAACATCTAATTTCAAAATTTCAGGAACTTTGGGGTAAGGCCTTACCTTGAAACTGCAAACCAATCCTGACTTTAAAAATAGTGATTGAGCATAATGTGGACTGATTTGTTTAAATCACTTAAACAAGAAACCTGTTTAATATTAATTTTCTAAAGTTCTTACTGAGAAAATAATTTTTTTCTGCCATGTGACTAATAAGGGGTAAGTGTCCTTATGAATGATTGAATAAGATTGCCCATAATTATTTCCCTTTTCCAGTGCTTTTTAAAAAGTAGTATTTGTGACAAAGATTTTGACTGCTTTACTTTCAAATTCTTGAATGACTTCTTTCAGAAGCCTTTCTTGGAGTGAAGAGAGTATCTAGCTAAGGTCTGTAAATACCAACAAGTCAACATTTGTGCTCAGACTCCACTTAATACTTGAGTGAGAGCTGAAGTGACAAAAAACTATCACTGTGTTTCCTAGATAAGAGATCCTGGAGATGTAAACAAAACATACATTCATGCAACAGATTTACAAGATAAAGAACGTATTTAATATCTTCATCAATAAGATGAAAAACTCTTATTTACTTTTTGTAAGAGAAACAGAAAATGCTGTAATGAAAGACTCAGACGAAAGCGTGAATAAATGTGGAAATGCTGATACTCGTGTGCATAAATTCTATGTTAATATTTAGACTTTTCTTCATATTCCGTCTACTTTTTTATTGTTCTTCCTGTTGGATACTCCTACAAGAAGCGGTTAATTCTTTTACACTATTTGCAGTTCTGGCATTCTAAATATAATAAGCTTGCTGTTAGATGTTATAATATACCTGTAAATGTCATAAAATCATAACCTATCATCTCTGTCTATGTGGTTCTGGCAAAAAATATCGAGTAAATACAATGACAACAGTAGTTTTTATGACACAGTCTTATTACATTGCTGAAATGGCTGAAACATCCACTTGGAACAGAGGGACCTGGATTTTACCCAAAGGAGAGGCACATTCTCCACTCCCTGTGAGAAAAAAGACGGGTTACTTCTTTATAATCCAGCAAATTAGCGGAACACCTTCCGATAGGTCAAGAGGCACACTAGGTTCCACTGCAACGTGCATGATATGTATCTATGGACTACAAGTAGAGGTCTCTGGAAGCTAAATTTGTTGTCATTATTGCCACTGAAGGCCAAAACAGTACCTGTCACTGTATGAAAATATGTTTCCTGCCCTAAGGACACTAGACTTCAAATTTTCCATAAATTTTAACATGCCAGTATCATGTCAGACTTGAAGTAAGTTTTTGATGGAAATTGCATATTATTTGGTGGGAATGAGAAGAAATGGACAGCAGGATGACTATGAGCCAGCAGTGTGCTCTTGTGGCCAAGAGGGCCAACAGCATCCTGGGGTGGATTAGAAGAGGGGTGGTTAGCAGATCAAGAGAGGTTCTTCTCCCCCTCTACTCTGCCCTGGTGAGACCACACCTGGAGTATTGTGTCCAGTTCTGGGCTCCTCAGTTCAAGAGGGATGTGGAGCTGCTGGAGAGAGTTCAGCGTAGGGCAACGAAGATGATGAAGGAGGTGGCGCACCTCCCTTCTGAGGAGAGGCTGAGGGAGCTGGGTCTCTTGAGCTTGGAGAAAAGAAGACTGAGAGGTGACCTCATTAATGTCTACAAATATTTGAGGGGTGGGTGTTGGGAGGATGGATCTGGGCTGTTCTCAGTGTCATGTAGTGATAGGACATGGGGCAATGGTTGTAAGCCGGAACAGAGAAGGTTCCACATCAACCTGAGAAGGAACTTCTTCACAGTGAGGGTGATGGAGCACTGGAACAGGTTGCCTAGGGTAGTTGTAGAGTCTCCTTCACAAGGCCCGCCTGGATGTGTTCCTGTGTGACTTGGTCTAGGTGATCCTGCTATTGCGGGGGTATTGGACGAGATGATCTTTCGACGTCCCTTCCAATCCATATGAAATGTATATGAACCTGCTGTGGCAGAGCGGTTAGATTAAATCACCTCCGGAGGTCCTTTCCAACCCCTGCCATTCCATAATCTGAGTCAACCAGTCCTTCAAAGATCATTAAAGTTCAACCTCCCCTGCTGGAGCAGGGCAAGCCTACAGCACCTGGTGTACACAGATTGTCTCCCATCCAAGTACAAAACAAGCCCAACCCTACTTAGCTAATCCAACATCCCATCTCTATGTCTCTTCACCCACTCCTCTGCATCTGAGAGGATCCAGCACTTAATTAAAGCTGGAGAAGTGAGGAAAATGAGTGTCCCATTCAAATAAAAACTTTATTCCATGAAAAATATTTGTCTTTTAATGTAATATTAAGCAAATCAGATATTATTCAGTATCTTGATGAAGAATAAATGGGGGAAAAGAACCTGGCTTTCTTCTTTGAGGCTTTATACAACTGGGTTCTGATCCCTGTTCTGCTGAGTATTGAATTGATCATGAAGTGGAAATGTTTCAGAGAGGACTGAGAGGAGACTTTTGGTCAGCGATCATGAGACTCCATTAGAAAGAACAAATTAATACATCTTTGCAGAGCAGAAGAAATTGAGTTCAGACCTCCCACCAGTGTGTTATTGTGCAAATATTCAAAATACAGTGCTAAAGAATTTTTTCTGGCTAAAGTCTCAGTTTCGCAGACAGCATCTGGATTGTAGTAATTCATTTATCCATCTGATGTGAGTGTGGGGAAGGAGGCCAATGGAACTTCATTTGGGTTACTGTTGGGTATTTCACAATCCTACTGCACCACGCAGTAGGAAAGTAGACTGCTACAACAGCTGTGCATGAGCATTTTAGTGAACTAAAATCAGGACTGCACTCTTAAATTAAACCTGATTTTTCCCACTCCAGCTCTGTGGTTTGCAGTAGAGAACAATCTTGGGCCACCTAAACAGGTTTCCTAATTGTAAGCAGCTGGTAAATCCAACAGACCAGTAGATGAGATCTACTCTGAAGTAAAACCCCCAAACAAGCAGTGTGGATTTGGAACCCCAATATCAACTGCTTTGCTTCAGTTTTGCTTCAATTACTCCACAATATTTACTAATAAGGATCACAGTATCACAGAACATTGGGGTTTGGAAAGGACCTTGAAACATCATCCAGTCCAATCCCCCCACAACAGTAGGATCACCTAGATGATGCAGCCTTGGTCACAAATATGTCCTCCTTGTTAAAAACAAGGTCTTATCTACTATCAGATGTAAATGAGCCTTTTACTTTCTAGTGACCATTAAATTTAAAAAGTACAGTTTACAGCTTAGACGTATTATAAAAAAAAAAAAAACAACAACTCTGTACATCAACACAACACTTAAAATTTTACAGTTGTCATTAAAGTGATTAATGGCTTTTACACAGCCACGTAAACTCCAATCTTACAATTGTATTTCCTTTTCATAGAATCACTGCGGACTGGAAGGGACCTCGAAAGGTCATCTAGTCCAATCCCCCCGCAATAGCAGGATCACCTAGACCAAATCACACAGGAACACATCCAGGTGGGCCTTGAACATCTCCGTTTGATGGAGACTCCACAACCCCACTGGGCAGCCTGTTCCAGTGCTCCGTCACCCTCACCGTGAAAAAGTTCCTTCTCAGGTTGATGTGGAACCTCTTATGTTCCAGCTTACAACCATTGCCCCTCGTCCTATCACTGCATGACACCGAGAACAGCCCAGCTCCATCCTCCTGACACCCACCCCTCAAATATTTGTAGACACTAATGAGGTCACCCCTCAGTCTTCTTTCTCCAAGCTCAAGAGACCCAGCTCCCTCAGCCTTTCCTCATAAGGGAGGTGCTTTTGAAAACTTAATACAGTTTTTGCTAGGTAGTTATTAAAAAAAAAAGAATCCCATGCGTTCTGGAAGATGAAAGATGCAAAGATCATTCTGAAGTAGTATCTGAATAAAGAGGTAGCAGAGGTATAAGAAATGGTGACACTATACTTGGAACATAACCATTTACTTTTTGGAAGTGGGTGTGAATAATAGCTCAAATATCAATTTTGCTGAGCGCCTTCTGTGTGCTTGAAACCTCTCTTAACATTTGCCAAAAGTACCTTTTTCCCCTTGGGTTATTGTGGTTACAGGATGCTGTCTGGAATGACATAAGAATATTACCTTTCCTGAAGCCTGGATTTTTACCCTGGTATATACACAAAGCCATTTCCACCCTGACTGACATTTAGCACTGATAACACCCACTTATTCGACACTCTAGGACATCAATTTAATTTTATTATATAATTGTGTTCTTAATGATGACTTAGGCAATTACCTTCTGAACCATTTGTATCAATATAGGCCTGATTCACTTTTCAAAAATGCAAGGTCAAGAGCCAACCCTCAAATAATGAGGAGAAATAGCTGAAGATGAAAGTACATTTGAAAGCACAAACCTTAGGCTAACATATTAGTTTCTCCTCAAAGGAATTTTTGTGGGTTTGAAAATTGCTGTGTAGCAGTGTCTGGTTGCTTGTAAATCCAAGCCTCAGAGACAGGGCATGTCAAAGGAAAGGAATTTCCAGTGTGGGCTCAAAAAGTAGATGTCAACCTGTGCCTTTTTCTTCCAATGTCTTTCTAAAAGAAGATAATAAATCCTTTGAAGTTTAGGCTGATTTGAAAACTTAAACTGTCAAAGTTCAAAGTTCTGCTTAATTCTGTAAACTTCAGTGTTGTGTGACCTCAAACACTTTGATCTTTTTTAGCTACTTTACACTGAGACTTTGAGCTTATGGTTCTTTTTTTAAAACTATGTGGCCTGGCTGTCAAACTGCATGAAAGTAAAAACTGCTTATGTTTGTGTTTCACAAGGGTTTTAGGTGCAAATGGCAAATTTCAGTTAGAGCTCTCACTAGGGAAAAGCAACCTTTTTATATATTGAAGGTAAGATATTGAAATCTTGAATGGAAAGGAGCTGCTTTACTGCGTTGGACCCACTCTTAGTTCTGAAGGAGTGAGGCTGACAGAGCAAAGAACAAAGAACACCAATCAGAAAGTGCAGAGTGGATTTCATGTCAATTGGCTTTTATTTCATTTAATTATATTTTATTTCTTTTAATCTCCATTCTTTAATTTTGTTTTCTTCTTTTCTTTACTCTTTTCTTTGCTTTTCTTTTCATTCCTTTTTTAAATTTTCTTTTGTCTTCTTTTCCTTTATGTTCTCTTTTCATTTTTTCATTTCTTTTATCTTGTTTTATCTTCTTTTCTTTTCTCTGGTTTTCTTTTATATTCTTTTTTTTTTTACTTTTTTCTTTTCTTTGCTTTTCTTGTCTTTGTTTAATTTTCTTTATTTTCTTTTATCTCTTTAATTTCTTTTGTCTTCTTTTCTTTTTGTTCCTTTTCTTCCCTTCTCTCTTTTCTTTTCTCTTCTTTTACCCTCTTCCCTGCCACACTTGCATCACTGCAGAGCTGCAGCCCTAGTGCAGTGCAGTGGGTCCTCAAAGATGCACAGGCTGTGACCCCAAACAGTCTCTTGAGCTGAGTGTGTGTCTTTGAATTGCAAAAAAGAAACACAGCTTGATCCACCACTGTGGTCAGCAATGTCACTACCCAACCCCATCACCCAAACCAAAGCCAGCACTCCAGTTCTTCACCACAGTGGGTAGCAAAGCCTGGAGCCTTTCCATCATGAGCTGCAAGTCCCAGGCAAATGGAGCCAAGGGAAGAACAGGCTTTTCCCTGAGCAAATGAACAGGAGGTGCTTTCTCAGCCCACATGCTGCTGAATGCCTCCCAGAAGATGCCCAAGCCCTGTTCTCCCTTGAGCTGGAGCCATCTCTGAGGCTTCCAAGAGTGACCAAAAGCACCCAGCATGAGCCACCTTAAGTGGGGACAAGAATCCTTCCTTCCTGTGGCAGGGCATCAGTGGGTGCTCCACAGCACCTTACAACTTACCTGTGCCGTATTTCTCATGGCTACCGCCTGACCTGGTGCTGCCGTGGGGGTGAGGATGTTGAGCTCTGCAGATCTCCTCAAGCAGCTTTGTTTGGTCTGCTGCTTCCCTCCAGCAGCCTTGTCCAGGTTCTGGGCCTCCTGTCCATCACCAAGTCATTGCAGTGTCTCCTCAAGCTCTTAGTCTGGCCTGTGCCTGGGCTGCCCCCTGTCAGCTCTGCCAGCCCACGCAGGAGGCTGCACTCTTTCATGCTGCCCTGCTGACTGCTGTGTTGTAAGGTGCTGGCTCTGTGACATGGGGCACTCGGTAGCACCATCACACCAGCCCCACCCACAGCCACCTGGGATGGAATCCTAGAAACATAGGGTCTTAGAAAAAGAGAATAGGAAGGTTGGAAGGGAGCTCTGGAGATCATCTAGTCTGAACCCCTGCTGGAGCTGGATCTCCTAGAGCAGATCGCACAGGAACATATCCAGGTGGGTTTACAATGGCTTCACAGCAGGAGACTCCACAGCTTGTTGGGGCAGCCTGTGCCTGGGCTCTGGTACACTCACTGTGAAAAAGAGTTCCCTTCTGTTCTTATTGAATCTCCTGGGCTCCCGTTTGTGCCCAGTGACCTCTCCAAGCAGTCTCTGTGGCTCCAGGAAGCCCAGACAACAGCCCAGATCAGCTGGTCAATCAGCAGGGGATGTGTACAGGCAGAGACAGTGTCCTCTGGGAGGAAGGGCTGTGCCAGTGGGCAGAAGGCATTTCTGTCTTTAAAGAATGAGAAGTCAGTGCTGCACCCTACAACTAAGCAATCATATAAAAGTACGTGATGGAAAACCATGCTTCTAATTGCGCACATGTGAAAGTACAGGACAGACCCACATTTCCACAATGCGAAAACATGTCTTGTTTTTTACGCATGGGTTTGTGCTCCAGACTGCAACCTTTTTTAAGGGGTGTTCATACTACCTAAGAAAAACACAACCAGGTCTGCTCTTCTAGACAAATTGATGTCCTGACCATTAAGGTCATTATATGTCCCAGAGCAGATCTTCAGCTGGATGCTCTGTACTTCAACTACTTGAATAGAATGTTCCTAATTGCATTGTGCCCCTTATTATTATCTCTCTTCATAATTCCCTAATAGTAAAGGGAATATCTTGCCACTGAAGTGATTGTGTATTACTGTTATGTTGTTGTGCACAATTAAACAGCTGTTGCATAAGTAGTATTGCAAAGGTGACTGCATTTTATTATGCTCAGTGAATACATTCTCTTGTACTCATCTATGATAAGGACAGTCGTGAGACAAATTTTGTTTGTCATGTATGTCACCTAACCTTCACTCTGTCCACTCATATATCTGCCTTAAAGCAATGTCTACTTTAGGCAAACTTTCTAAGATGCCTCAAAAAAGTATTTTGTAGAGGTACCTCTGAACACAAATACTTGCTCTCCATGGTCTTATGCAAAGAGAATAGTGAATACAGAGAATTCAGATGATTATCAATAAATCTTCTGAAAGAAGATCTTTAAGTCTATTTGAACATAAGATCACCAGTCCTGAGATTCTGTAATTATAATAGATATTAGTTTGGCTGGAAAAGCCATCATCATTGTGTCTCAAATTAACAACTACATTTCTCCAGTGAGTTTGTGCAGTGTTTAAAAAACCAATTTTTTTTAAGTATTCAAAAATACTGACCAAAATAAAAAATTATTAAAAATACCAAATAATTAAAAAAAAAATTTCCCAGCCATTCCTTTTCTTTCTTTGCAAAATATGTCATAACAGCAATACACAATGGTGTAATTTGACTGGTAGTTGTCTGGAGCAAGCCAATAAGCCTTACTGTATGTCAAAGAAGATGAAAAGTCTTCATAAGTTCCAGTACACTGAGAATAAAGGGGGCTTATAGAATTATATATGCAAATGAGTAACATAATCAGTAGAGTGCTTGATTTAATTTCCTATTAAATTCTGCTTACTATAGACTGTCCCCAAACTTGCACTTGTGATGTGTGGCATAATTTTGCAATGAGTACTTGCTACTCTGTTAAGTTGGCTAGAGGGCAATTTGTCACTCAGAAGAATCACTGTGGATTCTGAGAGATGTGTTGTGTGAAACAGTATTAGGAATAATGGGAGATGTGAAAGGTGAAACATATGCACAATTGATCCTTTATAATGAAGTATATCAGGAGGCAGTGTCTATTGAAAAGGAGTTTCTACATGCAACAACAGTAACTCTTCCCAAGTTGGCAGTGCAAAAGATTGAAGCAGTACATTACATTAAAGGAATTCACTGACCTTCAGAAACCCAAAAACATGTGTCCCTGCCTTCCACTCTGTTATATCCATTTACAATTTTCTGCACTTAATCTAGAATTTGGGTGGCCTATGTGTAGATGAGATCGAAATACTCTTTCCACAAACCTTTCCCTCTCCCATATATGTTTTGTCTCACGAGAAAAGCGCTAACTAGGTATGAAAGTCTCTTCGAAAAAAAGAGGTCTGGCATAGAAGTGAAATAATTATAACGAAACTACCGTGTTATTTAATACATCAGAAACTCTTTTATGAGCTCCTAATTTAGCTCTCCCTCACATAATTTTCTCTGATCTAAGGAAAAGAAGGTTGAATCACAATAAACTATTTTTTGGTTTTCTATGACAATTTTTACAGGACTGTACTTTTTCCTTGTTATTCAAAAGATCTCTGCTTTCTCTGCAGCTTTGTTTTGTTGTTCATCTCTTTGACTTAGGTAATAGGTTAACAAACACATGACTGCATAAGAAACAGAAATACAGGCAGATGGAAAGGATTGACAGGAAGCCATTTCTAAGAACCTTTCCTTCAACAACATTGAAATCTACTTACTATTTTATTTAGTAAGCTTCCAATCTGTTAGTGAATCACATATGGAAGTAGAGGTTAGCATTTTAAGAGCTGGCCAGTTGATGAAACTAGGACAAAAGAAAAAAGAAAATGAAAGGGAAAATGAAAGGGGGAAGGGAAAATG
>VXBP01005319.1:78732-146934 GCA_013400115.1 Rhinopomastus cyanomelas | reverse complement strand
GGGTAGTGAGGTGGATCGTAAACTGGCTGCAGGGTAGAAGTCAGAGAGTAGTGGTCAATGGGATGGAGTCTGGTTGGAGGCCTGTATCTAGTGGAGTGCCCCAGGGGTCGGTGCTGGGACCAGTCCTGTTCAATCTATTCATTGATGACTTGGATGAGGGATTGGCATGCACTGTCAGCAAGTTTGCTGGTGACACAAAGCTGGGTGGTGCTGCCAACACCCCTGCAGACTGTGCTGCCGTTCAGCGAGACCTGGACAGGCTGGAGAGCTGGGCTGAGAAAAATCTAATGAGGTATAACAAGGGTATGTGTAGAGTCTTGCATCTGGGCAAGAACAACCCCAGGTACCAGTATAAGCTGGGGACTGACCTGTTGGAGAGTAGTTTGGGAGAAAGAGACCTGGGGGTCTCTCTGGACAGCAGGATGACTATGAGCCAGCAGTGTGCTCTTGTGGCCAAGAGGGCCAACAGCATCCTGGGGTGGATCGGAAGGGGGGCGGTTAGCAGATGAAGAGAGGTTCTTCTCCCCCTCTACTCTGCCCTGGTGAGACCACACCTGGAGTATTGTGCCCAGTTCTGGGCTCCTCACTTCAAGAGGGATGTGGAGCTGCTGGAGAGGGTCCAGCGAAGGGCAACAAAGATGATGAAGGAGGTTGAGCACCTCCCTTACGAGGAGAGGCTGAGGGAGCTGGGTCTCTTCAGCTTGGAGAAGAGGAGACTGAGGGGTGAACACATTGGTGTCTACAAATATGTGACGGCTGGGTGTCAGTAGGATGGAGCTGGGCTATTCTCAGTGTCATGTTGTGATAGGACGAGGGGCAATGGGTGTAAGCTGGAACACAGAAGGTTCCACATCAACCTGAGAAGGAACTTCTTCCCAGTGAGGGTGACGGAGCACTGGAACAGGCTGCCCAGGGTGGTTGTGGAGTCTCCTTCACTGGAGATGTTCAAGGCCCATCTGGATGTGTTCCTGTGTGACTTGGTCTAGGTGATTCTGCTGTGTCAGGGGGATTGGACTAGATGATCTTTAGAGGTCCCTTCCCGTCCGTAGTGATTCTATGATTCTATAATTCTAATGATCTCCACCTCAACTCAAAGCTGCCTGCAGTCTGCAGCGAGATCCCACAGAATAATCAGGAATACCTCATTTGAATGTCAGGATCACTGGGGCTCCTTGGAATCAACAGTAGGGAGAGAAGATCCTTGGGAGATATGAGCTGGGTTTTCCTGGCAGGGTTTTACTCTCCTGGGATTCCCCTCTCCTGGCAAAATCTGAAGAAAAATCGTTCTGCTGATTCCCCCTGACTTGTGAGTATTGGGGTTGTGCGACCTGTTTTTTCACAGGACTGACGGAGAAACTAAGGGAGGAGCAGGGACAGCAATGCCTGTGCTGGCCCATCTCTAGACCTGCTCTGCTCAGCCAGAACTCCATGCAGGAAGGGCTTCCCCTCACAACTTAGTGAATCCTTTTGACTTCTCAAAGGTTTAAATGCAGACAGTTACTCCCAGCTTTCTTATAAATTCATCATAATCTCACCTGTCTCAGCCTCTCCTCTTCAAACAGTGGCTTCACACCACCCCACTGTGCTGACCACACTCTGTTCTTCCTGTGTTAGAGGACATCACTGCAGCGGGATTGGGGACATGACTGCCGCCACATCAAGGCCCCTGCTCACGGTAACTGGTGCAAAAAGGGCATCATTCTACTGCATTTTAATGACCCACATGCAAGCCTAAAGCTACCCCCACTATAAAGTGCTAGCAGAGCTCATCAGTTCTTCTCTAATTAGCACTTGTGCCTAAGCTCAACAAGAAACAGAGGAATAAAACTCATGCTACAAATCAAAGGATGCTGTATCCCAGCAAGGACTGGAGACCAGGCACTAGACCATAGCTGCTGGTGGACATCACCATCATGGTGACAGCTCATCATTACCATCTTCCCAGCAGAAATCACCATCACAGTGAGAGACCACCTTTGGCATCTGCATGATGGAGATCAATCCCCGTCACACAGAGTGCTGGGTCCAAAGCTTGCAGGTGGCTTTGTGACTCCCACCTGCTCCTTTGCAGGATTTCCTGTCACACAATTAGGGTGCTAGAAACAAATCTCAACTTGCCAAGAGCCGCTGCACAGAAGTTTCCTATCTTGACATTCACCTCGTCAATATAGTGGCTTTCACAGATAAATTGAGATGCCAAAGTGTTGTTGCTTCACCTTCTGCCACAGTTACTGGCAGCAGGGGTTTTCAAAACACTTGGCCTGAAATCCATTTCCTGCTTCAGTTTTCAGAGCCAATGAAGGAAAGTTTGATTCAAAATGCAACTTGAGTTTTCTGTGAAGCAATAAATAAAATTAAAAACCCCCAACAAACCACAACCCCAAACTTCAATTAATTTCTTCAGGCTTCCAAACTAATTTATCCTGTTGCAGCTTCCTGAGAGGTAAAGCTTTCTTTCCTAATTAAATAATGTTCACACGGAGCAGACCATTTCCCCTTGTGTCCGCCAAAGGAATTTTAAACCTCTGCTCTAGCTGGGAGGGAGGGATTAACACCACATGAACATGAAGCTCTTCACTGACTGTCTTGCTTTCTCTTTCTCACACATGTGCCTACCCACATGATAACTAACCCGGCACCAGGAATGTTCACAGCAGTTCAGCTCCCCCTTCCCCCTTCACAGTGGTTTTTCTTGGCAAGGCCAGCAGAATTCTCTTTTGCTCATTGCTTTTACCTTTGCTGCCCGGTGCCAAGCCAGGGCTCTCCTTGAGAGCAAGTGGAGATGAAATTTGTGCCACGTTAGCTCAATGCATTTAGGATATGGATGTCAGGCTCATTCTGTAGCAAGAGCCAAAGAGCCTTTTTCCAACTAGTTGCTGCAAACTTGCACAACCCGACCTTACTCTAAGCTTTGATAGGACTGGGGGCTCTGAGCATGCTGCAGCTCAGGAAGTGCTCACCAGTGACTAGGAGGCAGTGTTCATACAAACCGTTGTGATACCAGCTCCTCTTTCATTTTCCCTTCCACTCCTCCTTTTCCGGTATTTATTGCGTAGATCTGGATCTCAGGGCCGTGGGTTGGTGGTGCCTTGGGACAGCTGCGTTAATGGTTGGACTCAATGATCTTAAAGGTCTATTCCAACACAGACGATTCTATGTT
Organism: Rhinopomastus cyanomelas; assembly: GCA_013400115.1. NCBI lineage: Eukaryota > Metazoa > Chordata > Aves > Bucerotiformes > Rhinopomastidae > Rhinopomastus > Rhinopomastus cyanomelas. The sequence goes on along the minus strand of VXBP01005319.1, from coordinate 143,774 downwards.
TCTATGCATTCACTCCCCCTTTTACCTTATCCTGCCTCACCCCATACATGCACGTCTCCGGTTAGTCTTTCATCTACTCTGATGGATGAGGTTTAGGCACATGCAGCCCACAGGTTGTGTATCCCTTTTGGAGATGGCTCCAGCTGCTCTGTAAGTCCACCTGCTTATACAAGAGGGAAGGGCAGTGGTCGATTAGCTCTGCTCTGAGCTGTGCAGTAGCTGAAGGCGACAACTGCATTGTGCCTGTGAGGGAGAGCACGGACTGAGCAGTGCAACACTCCCTTTGATGTATAGGATCAAGTGCCTGGGTTTTAAGCCCTGAGAGTCTGACTGTGTTTTCCAGAAGGTCTCTGGTTTATACCATGAGCACTGCTTAAGTGTCTAGCAGGCTGCTGTGGCTCTCCGTTCTCACTGGTGACAGACTCTGGTCTCCTCCATTTCACACCTGAGACCTGTGACCCCAACATGATGCCAGCATGCCCACAGCCCTTTAGCATGAGATTATGGTGCTTGGAGGTGTCTCCACCTGAACAGCCTGGCTGCCTTGGCCCCGTTGTGAGCCATATAAGCGACAGACATCTTCTCTCACAGGTTTCTAAGCCTCTCACCCTGCATCACCACCAGCAGCTAACAGTTCCCAGCATCCCCACTAAAAATGCACTGCTTTAGCAGTATAATGAGCTCCCCAGGTTGAGTCTTTTACTGACTCCCTACAAACCTCTGAAAGGACAAACTGCTGTTTCAGCTCATTAGCAAGTGCTTTGTAGAGATCTGTTTGTGTATTTGCAAGAGACCAAGACATCCATTCATACCAGTTCTGAGAAGACTTGAATTGAGAAGCAGCTGAAACCTTCCACCTTCCCTTCCACTGCAGAACTGACAGCAGAGAGCCGTTCTGCCCCCTGAGAATGGCACACTCTCTCCCCCAGCGTACTGAGGGCCAGACAGGGCACTCTAGATGCTAGTCAACATTTGTGTTGTAACTCAGACTAGTGGACCTCTGGGATTCAACAGAAAATTTAATTTTCACCTAAAACACAATGGGTGAAGAACCTCCTAAGGCTTTAGCTCCCGGTATGGCAGAGGAAAACATCACCAGAAAGGCTCAGGGAAACACAAATGAATCTCAGTGGCACCAGTGTGGCTTTCAGGTCTTGTAACATCCCAAGCAGCTGAATCACCAGGGAAGGTGTTTGTGACGATGGCTTACACGGATTCACGGGTTCTGTGCACGGACCCAGAACACAGTGGGGGCAAAGACCAGGCAAAAGAAGAGTACCAGGAGACGAGGATCCAGAAGCACTAGTCCTGTGCTTGTCAAAGAGACTGTCTCCAGGAGGCAAAAGCCCTCTGATGCTTTAAATTCACGGTACAAGAGGCACCACCTCCTTTGGCACCCAGGGCTGAACTACAGCCTTCCTTAAAGGTTTGAAATTGCTGAGGAAGAGGAATTTTGGAAAACTTGAGGCTGGTTCTGCAGTCCCACTCTGCAAGATGATGTGAACCCATCCAAGCTTTCTCTCATCATGATTTCACGACATTAACACCCAAAAGCAGCTCTGGGTGGAAGTTGTGGCTGCAGTCCACAAAGCTTGCTGGCTTAGTTGGCAGAGTGCACGGAGTATCTGAACAGAGGGCAGGCACCTGGCTGGGAGAACATAGCACCCTCCTGGCTTGGAGAGGACACATTAAAGGATCTTAGGTTAGGGACAAAGGAGCAGGGAGGGTGACATGGTTGCTGCTCAATGTGGCTAGGGCAAACCCGTGGGAAAATAACCTCAGATAACTTTGTAGGATTGCAGAGCAAAGCCATGGTTCTCCCTGGAGATGCCAGGAGGCCCCTGCCTGACAGACACAAGGGCAGGAGCTTTGTCTCCTGTGTATCTGAGGAAAAAGGCACAAAGACTTCTCAGACTGAGTGTCTACAGCCCTTTCTGGTTTCTTCTATGTGTTCTGGAACAGCCTCTCCTTGTGTAGGAGTCTGCAGCAGTCTGTGTCCAGCTACATGGAAGAGCAGAGCAACCTCCAGAGCTTTGGGGTGCCACTGCCTGCTCTGGGAAAGAGAGGGCACCACATATAAACAAGAAGCTGTTGGTCCACAGGAGTATTCCCAGCTCTTCTCTTCAGAGGTGTCTTCCAGTTGAAGTTCAGTAAGTGCAGCCCCTAGCTCACCATTGCCTCCAGACCTGTTCACTAGCACCTTTGTGAGGCTTTGCAAGAACGCCAGTTCCCGGGGGCTGAGATGCGGTATTTTAATTGTACATAATTAAATACTGATCCCTTATCTAGGTTTCAAAGTTTACTGTTGGGGCTTCAGTACCAATGTTCTCTTCCCTTCTAATTAGCTTCCTTAATCTGTGCAGCCTTGCTTCTTCCCCCATGGGGGCAGGGCTCTCCTGCAGGGAAGCCCAGATTGCATCTAATTACTAGCAAAGGAGACAGACAGCAAGCGGGCGAGCTCTGGCCCTGTCCCAGATATTAGTGGTGAACAAAGAGCCCAGAATGGGTGGTCACAGGGAAGCTCCAAAGGTTTTGTGTGCTTGCACACTTTTGGTCTTCCCACTCCATTTGTAGGTTGCTTTGCATGTTGCCCGATGACAAGTATAGGGCAGAAGACCATGCAGGACAGAGGCCTCACGACTGAAGTGCAATGCTCAAGCTGAATGCTTTTGCCTGGCCAGCACCTAAGAGCAGATGAGGAAGAGTTCCCAAGACCTCATCTGACCCAGTGCTGTCCTAAAAGAAACAATACACCTGATAGCTTCAGTAAATATTTGGTCAGTGTCTCTAAGCAATTCTCTGCTGTTCATAGAGGTCACTCACTCCCCTAGGCTACTCCTGAGTTGACCCATGTGCACTGGGAGGAAATATTCCCTCCCATCTAATCTGAATTGTGTCTGTTGCTTCCTCAAGCCCCTGCAGATTCAGGGAATATCATACTGCCCTTTGCCCAGCCCAAGGCCAGGACCTTCCCTGTGCCTTTGTCTCCCTAAATCAAACAGCTTCATTCTCGCAGTCCCTCATGCTGGGTCACATTTCTCAGATCACTAGTCATTTTCCGTTCCCTTGGACTCCTCTCAGCTTCTTCTGGAGCTCACAGCCGGACACAGTGAGGCAGAGAGTGCAGGGATGGCTGCACTCCCCAGGAATATCTTCAGGGTGATGTCTGCCTCATTTATTGCAAGAGCGTGACGTTGAGAGTTCAGATCTGGCACTGCCTGATTCAGTCATTCTCCTCCCACCTGAATCTGTGCTCATGACTACCCTTGCACAAGCTCTTGCTTCTGCTCAGCCTGTTTCCCAGCCCAGCTCTGCAAATGCCCATCCTACCTTCAGTAATGCCTCCAGCCCCTCTGCTCTTTCCATCTGAAAGTTTGAACCCAAACATCTCTCTTCGATGCCCAACAGGCTCCAGTTCAGGTCAAGTACCTGCTGAACACTTTCTTACCCCCTTCTTTTCCCAGGCAGGTTTGACCCATCACCCTAGTGGCCCATTTAGCCAGTAATTTCTTACAACAGTATGGAACAAGATGACACCAAAAGCCCTTCGGAGGGTGAGTGACACAACAACCACTGCTTTCCCCTTACCCACAAGGATGGCATAAAAGGAAATTAGGTTGGCTTGATCAGATTTGTTCTTGACAAATATATGCTGGCTGTTACTCATCTCCTTGTTATCTTCGAGGTGCTTACAAATAGTGTGTTGATTTATTCTAAGTCTTTCTAGGTACAGAAGCAGACCTAACCTGGCTGAACTGCTTGCAAAGACAGCTCCTGAGCTTGCCTGCAGAGCTCACCCCTTGCCCAGCAAACCTTCCAGGCTACTGGTAGCAGCTCTAAGAGCTTCTCAGGCACTCCCCTAACAACATGAGGCTGAATTTCAGTATGTGTCTGAGAACAGGTTGATTACACCTGCATCAGCTCTGTCCTATGCACTTCTAGGCCTCAGAAACACAGATGCGAGCAGAGGGACATGTTCATGATGGGATCTGCCGCTTGTCTCCCCTTCACTTCTCCCCCTGTGCTGCTAAGGCATGGTCAAGACATCTCCTTCTCGTGCTCTTGCCCAGTTCATGCTCAGCCTGATTCTGATACATCACTCCCATGTTGCCCTGTTACCATCCTCCCTATTCAACTGTCCCATTTTTGGGTTTTTCTACAATTCTGTCTGAGTTCCAGGTCACTGGAGATCTTGCGAGCCAGGTAACTCCCCTGTTACCCAACCCTCTCTTTCCCTGTGGTGGGATCGTTTGTGCCCAGGGCACCAATACTGACTCTGTTTATATTATTTTTACCTACACAGGAGTGGTATCTCCTCTGACCCATCTACACCCACTTGCCATGGAGGAACATAAATCCCCATAACCAAGCATAGAGCATGAGCACAAATCTACCCACCTGGGCAGATGCAAAGCCTCTGATGCCATGTAGAACTTGCTCAAGCCACAGCAATCTGTTTCATCTCTGATGCAGCCTCCTGTTCTTGATGAAACCATATTTCTACCCCAAATTGTTTGCAAAGGTCCAACATATGACTACGTTGTTCTGGAAGAAACAAGTGAGTCTGGGAAAGAACACGGAGCAAACCAATCCCTTTCATTTGTTTTTTTTTGTTCTCGACTCAGTAAAAAATTTCATGTCCTTCTCACATCCCAGCCAGTGAGACAAGTTTTGTCACCTGGTGACAGTGCGTCTGGTTCCTCTGACAAGGCTCTCCTCAGGGCATACTGGGCCTGTGGTTCATCCAGAGCCACGCTGCCTGACCCCAAAACAGCACAGTGTGTGACTGCCACTCACCAGTGCCGCAACAGGAGTAGAGAACCACTCAAGCACTCCAAAGGAGCTTCTGGATAACAGTGTCATGAAACTGAAACCACCTCCAGAAAAACCCCAGAGGTAGTGCCTCTGCTCTGAACTCCATCAGCCCACCTTCATCCCTGTCCCGAGCCATCTAGGGGCATCTGCACTCAGGGAACCTTCCCCTGGGCAGGACTTTGCTCTGATGTGCAGGGGTACGCCACCATCTTTCTCCTTCCAGCACCTGATTCATGGGGCTCCAGCCTGTGCTTCGCTATGGCCTCGTTCCTCATCACAGTGTGTGAGAGACTCCAGATGCTATGGAAATGGAGCCATATAGGGACTGGATGGAAGAGGCACGTGCCAGCTGCCCTCTTGCTAGCACTGCAGTGGGAATATTTTCTCTCTTACGTTAAGATATTTTTAAAGTCGAGAATGCTGTTATTGTTTGTTGTCACCCAAGACCCAGCATTGCCATTCCTGGAAACCAGCATAGAGCCTCCCATGTCGGTGTCAGGAACAACATTACTGGAGGGTTTGATATCTCCCAAGAGGTCCTCAGGGTAAGTGGCATTTATTACTTGGTGAGAGCTGACTTTAACCCCAACCATGCCCAAGACTGCAAAGCAGAGAACACTCCACCAGTAGCCGTGCAGCCTGCCCAGGTACCTGGCCATTACAACACCATGGCTGTGAAAGAGTAAATGAATCAAAGCTCCTTGCCTGAGAGAACCGAGGAATCACAGAATCATTAGGGTTGGAAGAGACCTTCAAGATAAGCCCAACCATCAACCCTACACCAGAGTGCCAACCCATCTTTCCAAGTGCCACATCTACATGTTTTTTAAACCCAGGTGGTTCAGACAGACTGTGAAGATTGAACTAACACAATTTTCCTCAGGTGCTGGAGACCAGGGGAAGGAGCAGAGACAAGAGACAGCACAGATGTCTTGCATCCTGCCTGGCAGCAGTGGGTATGTCCTTGCTAGTCAAGGTCTGAGCAGACCCATTGGGTTCACAAAGGGCAGACACATGTCTGGAGGGCCATGTGTTACCTCTGGCACCTGCCTTTGAGTGCACAGATACACCACAGCCCTGGGCAGCGGGTCAGCCATAAGAACTCCATTCACCCACATATGTGGGATGTGGGATGATGCCCTTGGGCTCAGCCTCTCCCCTGGGGAGGGTCTGACTCAGCCCGTTGTCTGCCAGGTCCAGCTTCTCCTCTGGCTGTGGATGACAGCAGATGTTTGTGTGCCCATCTGCACAGACGCCTGGCTATGGCCAGCTCTCTGCTTTTTGTTCTGCCGTTTACATTCTAAGCTACAAGTGCAGCCCTGCTGCTGGAGGAGACTGACCCAGTGCCATCAGCTGAGGTCACAGAATCACAGAATCATTAAGGTTGGAAAGGACCTCTGAGATCAACAAGTGCAACCTTCAACCGAACACCTGCATGGCCACTAGGTCAGACTGGGGACAGCATGTGGGAGGGAAGCCTCAGTCTGAGGCAGATGCCTAGCATCAACTCAGCACTTGCATTGGAGTGTCATGTGCCAACTATTGACCTCTCCCTGCTCAGTGGTTTGCCCCAGTAACAGATCCCATGTGCACAGGAGGGGGAAAGGGACATATCCTGCTCTGTTGACCAGACATACATATTACAGCCAGGGAGACTAGGAGTATCCACAGCTCTAGAGAGACCCTCCACAGCTAGGAAAGTCTGAAAAGGGGCACAGAGCTTCTCTTGCAGTCCCCTTTCCCCAGCAAAGAGCTGCAGAGCAGCACTTGACTCCAGAANCATGTCTGGAGGGCCATGTGTTACCTCTGGCACCTGCCTTTGAGTGCACAGATACACCACAGCCCTGGGCAGCGGGTCAGCCATAAGAACTCCATTCACCCACATATGTGGGATGTGGGATGATGCCCTTGGGCTCAGCCTCTCCCCTGGGGAGGGTCTGACTCAGCCCGTTGTCTGCCAGGTCCAGCTTCTCCTCTGGCTGTGGATGACAGCAGATGTTTGTGTGCCCATCTGCACAGACGCCTGGCTATGGCCAGCTCTCTGCTTTTTGTTCTGCCGTTTACATTCTAAGCTACAAGTGCAGCCCTGCTGCTGGAGGAGACTGACCCAGTGCCATCAGCTGAGGTCACAGAATCACAGAATCATTAAGGTTGGAAAGGACCTCTGAGATCAACAAGTGCAACCTTCAACCGAACACCTGCATGGCCACTAGGTCAGACTGGGGACAGCATGTGGGAGGGAAGCCTCAGTCTGAGGCAGATGCCTAGCATCAACTCAGCACTTGCATTGGAGTGTCATGTGCCAACTATTGACCTCTCCCTGCTCAGTGGTTTGCCCCAGTAACAGATCCCATGTGCACAGGAGGGGGAAAGGGACATATCCTGCTCTGTTGACCAGACATACATATTACAGCCAGGGAGACCCTCCACAGTTAGGAAAGTCTGAAAAGGGGCACAGAGCTTCTCTTGCAGTCCCCTTTCCCCAGCAAAGAGCTGCAGAGCAGCACTTGACTCCAGAACAACCTTCCCACGCCTACAACTTCGCTAAGGCTGCTGTTTTAACTCCTTAAAACAAGCCTAGATCCTGTGTTTTATCAATTACCACAGTACATTTAATAGGTAGCCTTTCCATAAAGGAGCACAGTGGATGTGTACACAGGCCCTGATGAAGCTAATAACTGCCTCTCAATGGCTTTCAGAGAGTTATTACATATTTAGGATCCAACCTCCCTTAATCAACCACAGAGATGCAGCTGGCAGCAGTAAATTGCCAACAACAGCTCATTACAAATAAGGAAACATTGGGTTTTCAAGGACAAAACCCATGTCAGTTCTGCAGCGAGAGCGAAGCACTCTTGCTGTCACCCCTCTTCGCCTGCCCCATCCTCCCCAGCGATGTGCTGGCACAGCGTGTCTGATCGCCTCCGCAGGGACACCGTAAAACCAAGTTTCTAGACTTCATGACTTATTTGGGTAAATCACAGAATCATCATGGCTGGAAAGGACCTCCAGGGTCATCAAGTCCACCCCTTTCTCCTAGTGCCTAACCGCTAGACCATATCCCTAAGCGCCGCATCCACCTGTTCCCTAAACACCTCCAGGGACAGTGACATCACCACCTCCCTGGGCAATACATTCCAGCACCTAATCACCCTCTCAGTAAAGAATTTCTTTCTAACATCCAGTCTAAACCTTCCCTGATGCAATTAGAGGCCATTTCCCCTCATCCTATCATCACTAATTTGAGAGAAGAGACCAACACCAGCCTTGCTACAACCTCCTTTAAGGTAGTTGTAAAAGGCAATAAGGTCTCCTCTCAGTCTTCTCCAGACTCAACAACCCCAGCTCCCTCAGCCTCTCCTCATAGGGCATGTCCTCCAGCCCCTTCACCAACTTGGTTGCCCTTCTTTGGACTCGTTCCAGCACCTCAATATCCTTCCTGCACTGTGGTGACCAAAACTGGACACAGTACTCGAAGTGCGGTCTCACAAGTTTCGAGTACAGGAGCACAATCACCTTCCTGCTCCTACTGGTCACGCCGTTTCTGAAACAGGCCAGGATGCCATTGGCCTTCTTGGCCACCTGGGCACACTGCTGGCTCATGTTCAGTCGGCTGTCCATCAACACCCCCAGGTCCTTCTCCACCAGGCAGCTCTCCAGCCACTCTTCTCCAAGCCTGTAGCGTTGCTGGGGGTTGTTGTGACCAAAGTGCATGACCTGGCACTTGGCCTTGTTAAACCTCATACAATTGAGCTCAGCCCATTGCTCCAGCCTGTCCAGATCCCGCTGCAGAGCCTCCCTACCCTCCACGTGCTCAATTTTGTGTCATCCGCAAATTTACTGAGGGTGCACTCAATCCCCTCATTCAGATCATTGATAAAGATATTAAACAAGAACGGTCCCAAAACTGAGCCCTGAGGGACACCGCTTGTGACTGGCCGCCAACTGGATTTCATGCCGTTCACCACCACACAGGCTGTGTCCCGTGCTCATCCTCCCTATGCCAGCATGGCAGGACTTGTTCCGCACCAGCACAATGCCCCCCAAGCAGCACACCTTGCCCTGGCCAGGAGAGGACCATGTGAGGCCATAAGAGCCTTAGACACCCTCATGAGGAGGTACTTTGCAGGACTAACAACTGACATGGCACTTGGAATTATTTTTTCAGCACCCACGATGTCAATGTCACTTGGGGCCCAGTCTGTGTGCACAGGACAGCAGCAGAAACCTGTAGGCACCTGAGCGAAGGAGAAAGGGGAAGGAATGTCAACACCCCGGGGTCCTGCTGCCTGCTAACAGGAATATAGGGTTGTCCAGTGCAACCAAGGCAAGAGCAAAGCGGCCTAGGACAGATGCACATGACTAGAAGATAGCAGGGCTAATGCTTCAGGAGTGTTCAGGAAAGACTAAATGCTGTGTGATCAGAGGAGAAAAAGAAAAGACAGCTCACCCTGAAGAAGGGATGGCCAACTTTTGGTCTTCAGAACACAAAGTAATGATTCATTTCAGCCTCAGGGAACTTCTCCCCAAAACATGCTGGAAAGGGAAGCAGGACCCCATGTCATATCACAGCCTGGTGTGACACACATGGTCAGTGGCCTGCTATGGGCCACAGCCAGGCCCATCTCCTATGAGCTGGACCCTAGGCACTGGAAGCTCCTGTCAAGGATCCCAGACCTAGACCCTGGTGGCTGCATCTGAACTGCCTGCAAGTGCCACCAGGTGACCAACACTGCCAGTGACAAGGGGAAAACATGTTCCAAAACCCAAGCTGGGTGCTGCAAACAGGACAAATGAGAGTTTATCTTTGTTTAGTCTGTTTGGTGTCTCACACCAAACCTCCAGACTGCACAAGGCAGGTCTTTTGAAAGAGGGGACAAAGACCCACACAAAGTGGGATGAGCAGCAAGATAATGTGTTCAGTGATGAAGTGGGGAACGTCAGCTTCACCTTTAGCCTGACTTATGTAGGTTCTGATTTATGAACCTACTTCTGAATGAGAACGCTGTGCTGTCCATGCTGGAGGCATCATATCTTTTTCTGAAGCTGCAGGCTGTAGATGCAAAACTGAGCAAGAGAGGCCGCGGGGCTGAGGCAGGGTTTTGTTTCTGCCATTTCTCTAGCAATTCCTCCCCCAGCCTTTTGGAAAACAAAAGGGGAAGTTAACAAACAGCCCTGCTTGTTCCCCCCACCATGACCTGTATTTACTGACATTTAAAAAAGACTCTTGAGAGGAAGGCTGCGTGGTCTCTGGGGACCCTTTCCCTAAGCCGTCAGAGAATTTAACTGATGTTTGTGTCACTCTTAGCGTTTGGCTCCTAGTTTTACGCTTCCAGATAAATGTCAAAGCCGGCTTAGTCAAGCTGTGAGTGTCATTTCCTAAACCTCAAGCAGGAACCTTTCAGAGGAGCAGCTAACTTGTGTGTCATTAACAGCAGCATCTAATTGACATGAAATTCCCCGTGCACTTACAGGTGAGATACCAGTTTAAAGGGTTATCCGTATAATGGTGTGCACCATCCTCCTCACCACAGCGAATCACAGAATGTTAGGGGTTGGAAGGAACCTTGAAAGATCGTCTAGACCAACCTCTCTGACAGAACAGGATCACCTGGCTGCACAGGTCACGCAGGAACATGTCCAGGCAGGTTCTGAATGTCTCCAGATAAGGAGACTCCACAACCTCTCTGGACAGCCTGTTCCAGTGCTGTCACCCTCACCATAAATTTTTTTTTTCCTTATGTTTGTGTGGAACCTCCTACGCTCCAGCTTGCACCCTCTGCCCCTTGTCCTGTCACTGGACACCACTGAGAAGCTCCTGGCTCCATCTTCCTGACACTCACCCTTTAAGTATTTATAAACATTAATGAGGTCACTGAGAAAAACCTTTTCTGGTTGGTTTTTTTATGAGCTGGGCTGCAGATCATAAAGAATGTCTAGCTGCAGTGCTGTCTCTAAGCATTCAGTGTTTCTGAGCATGAGAGCACGTGCAGCTTTCCCACACCTTTGTAGGTAAATCTGGAAGAGGGACCCTCACATATATTTCAGGACAGCAAGAGGAGATGCTATCAGTGGGGGGAAGGATTACTTCCTCCTCTAAGACAGGAGGCTGGATGTCTGTTCAGCTATTTGGATTCAGTCAGGAGATAAAAGTGGCTAGATGAACCAGTGGCCTCTTCTGTCACCACAATAGTTGTGGTCAGTGGGTAGGCAGGAAAGAGGCAGAAACTACACATCTTCTCCACATTCTAATCAAAAAGGCTTTAATTATTAACAGAGATGAAGAAAAGGCTGAAGTCATGCTCTTGAGGACAGCTCCTCTAAATCACAGGACTCTGTCCTTCATCAATATCCTGCAGCCCCAGGTTCCAATACAGCATCTCTGGGACTGAGACGGCAGTCAGACATCTCTAGCTCTCTCACACACTGTGTAAATCCAGCTAATCTCTTGGCAAAACACGTTGAGATGTTCTGAGAGGTCCTTTCACTTGCCAACATGCCCTCAATGAACACACAAGCTGCACCTCAGGCACGTCACTCCAAGAGGCCACCAGGCAGGGCTGGGATAAAATCCTACACAGAATGACCAGCATCTTCTCCATTCTATACCAGTTTTGGTTGCATTGTTTAAATGGCCAGCAGTGGCACGTCCTCAGCTATTTGGTGTGCACTGGGAAAGGAAACATCAACAGATTGCAAAATGGGAAGGTCTCTCTGGGCGCTGCAAACAAACAGCATTACATAAATGGGCCTTTTGGGAACCGGAGGAAGGTCTCCCGAAGATCAGGGCCCTCCCAGCACTTTCTAATTTTACTGGGACTTAACAGCCAGCTAGCCCTCTAATAATAGAGGCTTATGCACAGTTTTCTTTCACCCTTGTGTCCAATTGAACTGCCTCACCTTCACTGCCAGCATTAAACCCCGCAACCATATCTCGATTTGATCAAACCCATTGACGCAGCCTAGAACGGCAGAGCTGAAGAGGCACTAAAAACCTTTAGAGAGGGCACCAAAGCCATCTCCTGTGCTCCAGAGCATGGGAAAACTTGAAGGTTTAGAACTTCATTGAATCAAATGTGCTGGGGAACTGCAGCATTCTGCATAGCTGTGGCTTAGCCAAAGGACAGCACTAACAAGCAGCGACAGCGCAAACAGGCTGCAGCCCCACAGTCCATGTGCTGTGCTCACACATCTCATGCATTCCTCTGCTCACATATCCCTGGGCTCACACACATCCCTATGCTGGGAGAGCAAGTTATTCCCTGGGAGGTGACTGCAAGCTGCATCTCAGCTGTGGGACCATACCACCTCCATGAAGCCCCAAGCCCTTGTCTGCAGTGGGCTGTGGACTCCTAAGTGGTGCTTCTATGCACCACGCCTGCTCTGCTTGGGGCTCCAGATTGTGTCTTGCCAACTGCACAGAAGAAATGCATCCAGGTCCCTCGTTTCTGACCTGCTGTGCTCAGGAGGAGGGTTGCTGCTGTGGGCAAGGAACACCAGTGCCCTGACATGCCAGGCAGAAGCTCCCACAGGATGTGGGCAGCCTGTTTCTAGCAGAAGTCAGCAGTGAATGGCTTGGTGGAGGTCGGGCTGCCAACAGCGGCAGCGGGCACAGCATAGATTGTCCTGGCACTGTCCCACCACAAAAACGTTCTTCACTGGGAGGGTGGTGAGGCATTGAACAGGTGGTAGCTGCTCCATTCCTTAGATGGGCCAGGTTGGGTGGGGCTCTGGGCAACCTGGTTTAGTGAGTGGTGTCCCTGCCCATAGCAGCGGGGGGTGGAACTCTATGACCTTTAAGATCCCTTGAGGTATAACAAGGGTAAGTGTAGAGTCTTGCATCTGGGCAAGAACAACCCCAGGTACCAGTATAAGCTGGGGACTGACCTGTTGGAGAGTAGTTTGGGAGAAAGAGACCTGGGGGTCTCTCTGGACAGCAGGATGACTATGAGCCAGCAGTGTGCTCTTGTGGNCTGGAGATGTTCAAGGCCCGTCTGGATGTGTTCCTGTGTGACTTGGTCTAGGTGATCCTGCTGTGTCAGGGGGATTGGACTAGATGATCTTTTGAGGTCCCTTCCAGTCCGTAGTGATTCTATGATTCTATGATTCTAACACAACCTATTTTGTGGTTCTGTGAAACCCCCACATCACTGAGCATCAGCATAGACCCAGGTGACATCATGTGTCTCTGACCAAGTACCACACTGACATCCTGAGCAGAGTGATGGACCCAAGACAAGGGGAAGCCCAAGCCCCACTGAGCAACACGGCAGAGCCTGTGACCATGTGCTTGTCCCACCAAGCAAACACAGCACATTCCAAAGGAACTGTCAGCAAACATCAACATCTTCAAAGTTTTGCTAGTGCTGAGTGACCTGGTTCAGAAGCAGAGAGTCTTTGGGGTATTTCCTTACAGCCTCAATCAGCAGACAGCTCCCTGTTTCTCCCACAAGGAAAAAAAAATTAACATAAAATCAAGTAACTGCATTTCTCAGTACTAGCAGCTATCACTGAGGAGCCAGAAAAACAGCATGCCATGTGCTCTCAACTCTTGTGTGAGCAACGCAACTGTTCTAGCTTCCAGACTGCTGGAAATGGGAACCTCTTCCTCCGTTCTTCCTGAGAAGGCAAAGCCCCAGCTGGTCTAATACCCTGCCTGAGAACGACAAATCACTTTTCCCTCCCCCTGCTTCAGAGTAGAAAATATCCCATTTGCTTCATTCTCCCTGTGCACACAAAGCAACAGACAGACAAGAAAGGCCACTCTGGACATCCCTCATGGGTCTGTCTCAGCCCCTAAGAGACAAGCTGTGTGATGTGCAACAACCAAGCTAATCTTCAGCCCTCTTTGACACATCAGCGTCCTTTACCAGTGGCTGCTCCAAGTTCTGCACCACAGAATTCTATGCAGAGCCTGCTGCTGGCACAGACTGATGGACAGACACCACTGTGGGAAGAGCCTGAGGTTGGAACAACACCACTCTCAACCCCTGCTCCTCCCACAGCCTCATCCAGGCAATGAAATGTCTTCATTACATACCCAAGGCTAGATGTTTTCTACCATGATTTCTTGGGCTAACTGATATTCTCCACACAGTGTAATACACAAGGCTACAGCACTAATAACTTTTCCACCATCCCCCATCAACACTCATGAGTAGCCTCCAACAACTTTCAGCCTGTTTTATTCTCAAGCAGCCAAATATGGCTGGAGTTGTATCCCAACCATGAAGCTTCTCTCACGACAGTGCTTTTTCAGGACATGCCTTGGGCAATGACCCAGGCCTGCAGCTGGTGACATGATGTTCACGAAAGACCTGAACAGAGCATCAATGGAACATCTGTGGCCCAGTCCTGGATGACCTGACCAGCCAAGGAGAAGTAGGTAACACAATTCATTTATTCAGTTTAGGCCCTTCACAAGACAGGTCCCTGTGCCTGGCTGCTAACTATGAGCCTTGTTTCATTCTCTGCTCCACTGTCATGCCGAGGCTATAGGGACATGCTTGGCACATGGGCAGGGTGTGGGAGGCTGGGATCACAAATGAGACCCACCTCCCTGCTGCTGTAAGAGTGAAGTGCTCTTGAACAGGCACCACTCTGGTCTGTCTGCAAGGCAGGAGCAGAATGTCAGCTCCTTAAAGCACATATGGCCATTCATAGCATATTGTAACGCGCCGGCACCCAACCAACTTTGGGAGCCATGAGCACTCAATTTCAGGAGAACCAGCGGCTGAATGTAACAGATAAAATCTTCACTTACATTATCTCATCATTCTGGAATTCAAGCTCCCCGCAGGTGTCCTCAAAGTCCTCTCCTCCACCTTTAGCAGAGCCTTCAATGGTTTTGTAGGGCACAATAACATTTCCTCGTGCACCAGAGGTTCGCAACACCTTCACTTCCATGGTCCCCACACTTTCACTGACATGCGTTACTGGCTCCTCAAAGGTGAAGATGCCAGCATGGTCATCATCAAAAATGGTGACAGTGGCAGTAGATGGTGATCCCAGGCAGGCAAGAGTTGGGATGCGACTGGCCTCAAGAATACCCTCATCTGAGGTGTTGGTGCTCACGCGGACATTGCTGAGATGGACCAGGAAGTTCTCGTCCTCCTCAAATATATCATCATCGATTATGCCAACACGTATTTCTTTCTGGGTCTCTCCAGGCTTGAAGACTACTGTTCCTTCAGTAAACTCATAGTCAGAACCGGCATTGGCTGTCCCATCCTCTGTCCGGAAGTCAATGTACACCGTATTGGTTAGGTCACCTCCCCGGCGAATAATAGTCAGGGCAACAGTGCCACAGTTCTCCAGACACTGGTAGGTGCCCTGCTCGAAGTAGAGCTTGCTGATGGGATCATTTTCTGCCACCTCACTATTGACTTCGTGCATGCTGACAGCTTTGCGGGCCTGGTCTGCAGCATGTCTCTTCAAGATGTTGCCTGCTCCTGTCATGAGTCGAGTGGCCTGAATGCGGTAAAAGGCTCTGCTTTTCTGCTGCTGGCTCAGGACCTGGTAGTTGGCCAACTCTATGAGCTGCTCAATTTCCTTGTCAGGATGCTTTTGCTTCAGCTCCTTCAGGATCCGAGCCATTTCCCTCCTGGCTTCCTCATCATCTTGGTCTTTCTCATCCACCTCTAACACCAGTGTCCCATCCAAAAAGTTCTCCACATGGGAATTTGCAACCTTTCCGTCCATCTCAATGTCTGCTTTGGAGGAAGGCCGGTCACCCTCATGCTCGATGATCATGCCCCTCTGCTTGCCTGCTCGATATTTCTTATAGACATACTTGTAAAACAGAAGCCTCCTGTCAGCTATCCAGGCAAACACCACACAGATGGGGAAGAAGAAGAAGGTGAGCAAGCCTTCCCAAACCTCCACAATCCCAGGAGAAGATACAGATAAAATAATGTAAAGCCAAGTGTAGGCAAAGATGCTCCAGGCCGCTGTAACAAAAAACACTCGCAGGTGCTTGATTTTTCTTATCTCTCCATCTGGCACCACGTAAACGCAGATTGCAATGATGACAAACATGTTAAAGGCTGCACTCCCCACGATTGTGCTTGGTCCCAGGTCCCCTGCTGTGAAGCCATGGCCACACACTTCAATGACAGATAGGAGGATCTCAGGGGCAGACGAGCCCAGGGCCATCAGTGTAAGGTTGGAAACAGTCTCATTCCAGATCCTCACTGTGGTTTTGCTGGTCTCACCATTGGGCTTTTTGATGGTAATCTCCCGCTCTTGGGATGTAATGACTTCAATGGAGGACATGAAGCGGTCGGCTATGATAGATACTCCCAGGAACATGTACACCATCGCTACAAAATACACTGTTGCCCGAGCGATTTTGTCACCAAAGGAGGGATCCTGGGGTTCCCATATTGGTAAAATCACCCCCTTTTTGCAGATGTACGAGCCAGTGCACTGCTCAGTGCTGTTTGCGGGCATTTCACTGGGGCTCTCTGCGCATACACCGCCTGCAGAGAGGAACAACACCAGCACAGCGCCCAGGAGCTGGAAGCTCGCTGGGAAGGAGGGTGGGTGAGTTGCTCGCAGCATGGCTGCTTCCACTATACAGGTCCCAAACGTCCTCAACCTGCAGAGACAGAAGGCCAGATACATTAGGTAACCTGGTGAACAGGTTTTCCTCTACATTCTGTTTATCCTTCCCAAACATATGATTGAGTAACCCTGTTACCCAAGACAACTCACCCCAGGATCCCACCCGTGTTGTGACTGCTCTTGTTTCCCATGTACGAATCATCTGGTTCAGTTATCTGAACCAGGACAGATTCCATTGCTACCAATGGCCTCATAACCCTTCAGCCACCAGGATGTTTAATGTCAATTTCTTTCTCTTCACTGAAAGCACATTTGTTCAATTGCTTTTTCTTGTTTCTCACCTAATTAAAGCCCATCATTCTGCTTCACGGCTGGCAGAAGCATTTCCCATTTCAAAATTACAGTGTACTCACCCAGTGGAGTTGAGGGCAAGAGCAGGAAAGGACAGGGGAATCCACTACCTTCCCATCATCTTTAAAAGATGTTGTACTGTCTGTTTTTAATCACCGCTGTTGCGACCTGAAAGCCCTGAATACGTTTTGACCAAGTACCCTCCTGGTTTCCTCATTATCCTGGTCTTTCTTATCCACTTCCCACACAACTGACCCATCCAAAAAGTTCTCCATGCAAAATGCACAGTAATTACAGCACTGCACAGCCTTTTCTTGCCCAAAGTCCTCCCAGGCACCTACTCCACAACAGAAACCTGCACAAGAAAGCTTGAGCCCTGGCCAACCCTTCTTCGTAACAGTCATTTGGTCATAAGGTGCACCAGAAGGACAGTCTTTAATTAATGACTTTGGAGCCACTCCTTCCATGAAGCATCACTTTGCACCCTCCCTAAACTGGAAGGAGCCCCATGTGCATCCAAGCCTGGCTCTCATGGCAATGCTTCAAGAGGAAACCTGTCCCTGCACTCTCTTCCCACTAGGTCAGTTTTGACAGCTTCCTCTTTGAGGGCCATTCTCATTCCCTTTACAGCATCAACCATCAGGCCTGATTTGCCCTCACCCAGCCTCAGGATCTCCCAGAAGTGCAGAGGAGCCTTTGCAGGGGTTTGCCGTTGGTTGACAGAGCACAAAGGGGCAGAACAGAAGCCAAAGCTTGGTGCAAAGGACCCTGAACATGCTCAGTGCTACACTCCCGATTTTACTATCCAGTAAAAGCTAGACTCCTAGCTACTAAAAATACTTTTTCTCCTCCATGAGAGTGTTTGCCATACTACACTTCTCCATTTCAAGTTAATTTAATTGCACAGTGCTTAAAAATGTTGCCATGAAGAGGGGAAAATGAGCACGTCAATACCTTTAACATGCCTGAAAATAAAAAGGCTGAAGTGGTTTTGCTTGTGAAAAGACCACATCCCAAAAATAAAAGAGACCAGCCATTAAAAGTTTTATCTCCTTGAGGGTGATCTGGCTCTAGCAGGGGTGTTGGATCTCCAGTGGTCCCTTCCAACCCATACCATCCCACGATTCTATGAACTTCTATGTATGGGGTGGTATTCCCAGGCCCATATCAGACAGGAGACTCAAGACTCCTCTGTCTCCTCAAATGCATCCCCTGCCCATCTGCCTGATCCACAGCTCACATAAAACTAGGTCTGATGCCTGGCAGCTGCAGCCAGGGAGCTCAACTCAACTGCCAGCTGGGCCCGGTCACAGCAGGCATGACCTCAGTGGGACAACCAAGCACATCTTCTCTCTTCCTGCTGAAGTGAGGCTCACTGCAGGCACAGCTGGCACCAGACTGGCTTTCACACAGCAGGTTACATGCATGGCACTGTACTACTGACTGCAGGCTTGCATCCAGGTAGGTGTCCCTCCAATTTACCCTCCAAAACACACCAACACCTCCTGAAAGAAAAGCACCTGGTTGCCAGCACCCACCTCCTTCTCCACTGCAACACAGAAATCACCAGCCCTCCTTAGGTCAGAGGCACATCACACAGGGACAGGGCTGTGCACAAGTGAAGAGCAGGCCAGAGGAAATTGTAGCTACCATCCTAGACCCACATTACGGGATCATAGAAGCACACAATAATAGAATTGTTTCGGTTAGAAAAGCCCTACCCCAAACCATTACCTCAGCTGTCCCTAAGCTCCAGATCTCCATGACTTTGAAACATGTCCAGGGACGGTGATTCAATTCCCTCCCTGGGCAGCTTGTTCCAAGGCCTAATGACCCTTTCCAGGAAGAAGTTCTTCCTCATGTCGGACCTAAATTTTCCCTGGTACAACTTGAGGCCATTTCCTCTTGTCCTATTGTTTTTTCCTAGTGATAAGAGGCCAATCCCCACCTCTCTACACCCTCCTTTCAGGTAGTTGTAGACAGAGGGAAGGTCTCCCCTCAGCCTCCTCTTCCTCAGACTAAGCAGCCCGAGCTCCGTCCTCCAAAAAGAGATGTAATGATGGATCAAAGCCCTTGCACCATTTACTTTATTTAAGGGTGCTGCAGTAGGATTATTGGGCTGGAAGAACAATAACCAAGGATTTATGAGGACAGTTTTATATAAATGGCATTTCCCCACGAGGAACTGTTGGTCTGCCCCTCAAATCCTTCCAAATTCCTAATGAAGAAGAAATATGGAGCAGGAAGCGAGTGACTCAGAGAGCTGGTTGATAAGAGCAGATAAGACAAACTCAAGAAAGTCAGTCTCCCGTGTGAAGGCAGGTTTCGAAGAAGGGCTTTGTTTGCACTGGAAACCTGCTCATGCTGCAGAAACCTCTGACTTCTGCAGCCAGGAGCCCTAGGTATTGCTCCCCCATCACAGTCCTTGGCTGTATCTTCTGCTTCCTAGAATGCAAGCTGTAGCTACTGCTTATGAATCTGAAGAGAAAAATTGAGAACATATCTGTGAAGAAGCACAGAATCATTCAGGTTGGAAAAGAGCTTTAAGATCATCTGGTCCAAACAGAAGCTTGTTGGAGGCCATTTGGTTGACAGCAAAGTTGAGACAGATGTGAGTTTGTGGTCACTGAGGCTTCGCCACAACCTGAGTTGGTCGCCTCACCTCTGTCCTTACATGTCCCACACCATTCTACAGTAAGTATTGGAGACATTGGATAAAGGGGCTGTCTGAACACAGGCTGACAGGGTAGCTCCTCACTTTATCCCAGATAGCCCCAGAGTGTAGGTTGATAGGTATTTTTTTTTAAATATATAGCCTTACAGAAAGTGTTGGCATAAACTACTACCCAGACTCTGGGTTCTTCACCTCTTTGTAAAGGGTAGAGGTTTCAACAGAAAACTCAAGAGCACCCACCTGCCCTTGTTCAGTTAATTTTGTCCCTGTGGCAAGTCATATCCTTGCACATGTACAATTATTCAGAGCAACCAGGCATTGTGAAATCCCCTTGGCAAGAAGTGGAAACAGATGGTTCTAGAGAAAATATTAGGCTTTGGGTCACTGATTTAGGTTGTAAAGAATAGAAGAGTCCCATCATACTTTGGACCAACTCCACACTCTTAAAAGGATTCAACCACTAGCCTTAGCCAGAAGAAAGACACCCTCTAAATCACATTAATAAGTTGCTGGAACTTTATTTGCCACATTCTTTCCTTTCAAACATGCTGACAGGGCTTGGTTTGGGTTTGTTTTTGTATTTTGTTTGTTGGTTGCTTTTTTTAATGTAATATGGGATTTGATTTTAAATAGGAGGGGAAAAGGCCTAGGGGCTTGCATCTGAGCATCCATCTTTCTGGCCTTCCCATCCAGCTCTCCGCATACAAACAACATTTTTCCTTCAGACAGAAACATGGGACTTTTCAGGAGAATTCAGGTGAGTGGGCAAAGGCTGGAGCTCTGGAAGAAAAACCTACTTTCCTTTGAGCAGCAGGAGCATCCCCTGACTCTATGCTGAACTTTGTTCAGAGGTGGTGGAATCACCGTGCCTGGACATGTTTCGAAGTCCTAGAGATCCGGAGCTTAGGGACATGGTTTAGCAGGGGCCTTGGGACAAACAGGTTAAGGGTTGGACTCTGTGAACTTTAAGATGTTTTCCAGCCCAAACGATTCTAGGGTTTAGTGGCGTCATCATCATCATCAAGATCCACACACCAGGACACTCAGCATTTCTCCTACATGAACCAATTTACAGCGAGTTATCAACATCAAACACAGGAATAGTACAGAACCCTAGGCTGCAACATGCTGGTTCCACACAATCAGAACCTGACACTCAAAATATCTCTGAGAAGCAGCTGCTATAAAATTAGCAGCATTTCTTTATTTGTACAACCCAAACTAAACAGCTTGGTGGTCCCCAGAGACCCTCTCAAGCCTGTGGTAAGCACACAGCAGTAGGAATATTCCCAGACAAACCATTCACAGCTACCAGAACTCCAGCCCTCCCCATTCGCACCCACTATTATTAGCTTTTCATTAAGGTGAAATAAGCCTTTTCATCCAGGTTAGCAGCCCCAGCAAACTCTGCTGGCTGTAGCACCACTCCCTCAGTGCCTCTCAGCTCAGTGGCAGCACTGGGCAGGAGCATGAGCTGCTTCCAGGCTCTGCGATGGCCATACAAGTGTGGTGGAGAGCCCCAAACCACCACCCCAAGCCAGCACAACTCTGCCCGTAAGCACCATCCCATGCTTAGGAGAGCCCTTTTCACCACTGCAAGAGGAGACCTGCTCCGGGTTTCCTTGGAACCAGAACTTTAAAGTGGAGCTGGAGGTAATTGTGAGAACTAGATTCCAACCAGGGCTCTTCTGGAGTCACAGATGTGCCTCTTTCCCTTGTGGACAAGCTCCCCCCAGGTGCCAGAAGTTGGTTTTCGCAGAGGGAAGTCTGCAAGAGGCCACATGGTTCCTTCGGGGCAAGCTTAGCTTAGCTTAGATGTGGCTTCTGGCCAAGGTATGTTGATCCAGCCCTCATTCCAAGTCTTGGTGCTGTGAAACTCCAGGAGGGCAGTTGTTGCCCACAGCAGGACTAAGAGGGTTACAGATGCAGGTGCCTTTGCACTGGACATAGGATCTCTAGGTTTTTTATGGATTGGGAGGAGAGATCTCTTGCCGCCAGCTCATGTTCCAGCCCAGCCAAAGAGCTGTCAGATGGGGGGAAAAACAGTCCTTTGGGCTCTGGTCTGACCTTTCCCTGGCAGCAACGCTCCCTCAGGCTGCTGCATGCAAAGTCAACCTGAAAGCTGCTTGGTACTTCAACAAAGCACAGTTCGGCCTTCAGAGCAGCCTCCCTAAACTCCTATCTCCACTTGAACACTTTGTCCTTGAAATACCTTCCCTGCAAGACCCTCCCTGTTGTTCTCCTGCATCAGACACAGGTTTGTGACCATCTGCAGTGAGCTGGCAGCACTGACAATTTTCAGAGTACTGAGAAACCATGGCTGGCCCTGACACCTCCATCAGAGAAGCAGGGTTGGGTGATGGAGAAAATGGGAATGAGCGGCCACACAGAGGGAGTGAGAGACTTGGGGACAGTTTCTCCCAGCAAGGGGCAGAAAACCTGTGCAGACGAGCTGCAGAGCAGCTGCAACCCAGCAGCACCCAACACCATCACAGCCACCACCAGCACTGGCCAGCGGCGGTACCTGTCCACTCCACTGCAACATTGGCTTTGTAACAAACATTATGCAGTGACCTTCCCAACCCTGAAAGGGGCTCATGAAAAGGGTGAGGAAAAACTGTTCACAAGGGCAGGGAACAATAGGACAAGGTCATGATTTTAAGCTGGAAAAGGGTAGATTTAGGCTGGACACTAGGAAAAAGTTTTTTAATCCAAGGGTGGTGGATCCTGGGAACAGGTTTCCTAGAGAGGTGGTTGAGACCCCATCCCTGGAGACATTCTAGGTCAGGCTGGATGGGGCTCTGGGCAATCTCTTCTAGTCAGAGATCATAGGATCATCCTGCTTGTTGTAGAGTAGTTGGACTAGATGACCTTTGGAGGTTCCTTCCAGCCCAACAGATTCTGTGATTTTATGATCATCAGTGTGCCTGTATGGGGAGAGGGTGTCCCCAGAGACATGTCACTGGGTTACCCTCTCCCCATGGGATGACTGGTTGCATGCTGGGGCAATGGGAAGTTTGCTCTTCCCACAAGAGCGCCTGCTTTTCGACACTACCAGGAGCATGCAGCAACACCAGGGTGGCTCCCACCAGCCCTTCCCCAACCCCATGGTCAGAGTGAGACAGACATGCTTTTCCCAAGCAGAGTGCTCTGCTGCAGGGGGACAGGGAGGGCAGCTCAACACTCTCTTTGCTGGTGTCATCGGCAGGAAGACAGATAGATCTTGGGCCAGAGGAGCCAAAAGCTCTGACAAAGCGGCAGGTACAAGCAGGCAGCTCTCACTGCCCTGCCAGGGTCCCTAAGGAAAGGACAGCAACCCCAAAAAAAGCCTCAAGGGAGAGGGCAGGCTCTCCTGGCCAACAAGTGGCTTCTCTCCTGTCCCATCAAAATCAGCCATTTCAAATTACGGACTCATAAAAACATAGAGGTTGGAAAAGACCCTTAAGGTCATCAAATCCAACCATTAACCCAACTGTTCTATGCATTTTGCTCCTACCCCATGCCAGACTTGAAACCTCCACCTCAGACCTACCCTCTCCTGTTTGTCTTGCAGGACTGCAGCACCTCAGAGCCTGCTGTGAGCACTAATCAGCCTTCCTGGGGATGCACAGCTCCCCCCTGCAGGTGGGCTCATGCCCCCTGTCCCATCTCCAGAGCTGCAAAACCTCTGTGGTCCCACTGACATTTCCTGGCAGAGCTGGAGCCTCAGTGAAAGCAGAAAACTGCTTCATGGCAGAGCAGCCTGTGCAGAGCCTGGGCTGAGGAAAGGCACAGCTGCAGTCAAAATACAAGAGACCAAACAAATTGCCTGGTGTCTAACCATCCAGCACTAGATCAGCCCTGAACCTAGATCCAGCTCCTGACGTCTGCTCTGTGGTACATGAAGCAGGTGCCAACAGCCCTGCAAGGCGTAGAGTGCTCCAAGATTTGCTCCGACAGCCACTTCTGATCTCGATGTTGACCCACGCCATGGCTTTGGTACAAACCAGCTCCTGCCCGCTCTGATCCATACCCATCAAAGCAGAAGGGGAGGAAAGATGCCGTGTCCAAAGCCTGTGGTGCCGCTCAGGTCTGCACAATGTGACAGCCCTCTAAACAGAGCTTGGGAAACCCTTGGCTCCCAGCCCCACTCCTGCTTCCTTCCACCCAGCCCTGCCCCTCTGAAATGGGCACAGTCTGCTGGCATCCTCTGCCCACTGTGTTCCAGACCTCCACATCAGGAACACAGCTTCCAGGCCATCAGCATCCTGATTGCATCAGTACAGAAAAAAAACCATCAAGCCTTTCCAAATATAGTCAGAGACACAAGCCCTCCATGAAGACACTTGAGTAAAATATACATCAGGCCACCCTGCTTTCCAAACAGGACATCAAACCAACTACAAGTTATCAGCCTGCAACCAAGTCTTCCAAGTACCCCATCTCCTCAAAGAAGCATCCAACCTCCTCCTCCTCCCACCATCTCCCCAGCAACTTTCCAAAATAAACAAATAAACAGAGAAAACAAAACATCCCTGATAGAAAATTTCAGCCAGATTGGGTGAATTTGGGGGCAGTCTGCAGAAACCGGGCTTGGAAGCTTTTGTCAGGGAGATTCCAGCCCTGCTTTGCAACGTGTAGAGACGAGGCAGCAAATCCTCCCTTCCCCACCATGATTCCAGATCACAGCAAGGAAAATGCCAGGAAATGAGAAGGAAGGGAGAAAATCTACATCTATTTGAGGTTTTTTGGTTTGGTTTTGGTGGGTTTTTTCCTATCTTCCCTCCTACTCACTTCTGTCACCAGACCCTTTCTCTGTCCCTGCCACCCGCTTTTGGGCTCTTCATGAAGCAGCATCAGGATGTTACCCGTTGTTCTTCCCAGGCTGTCAAAGCCTTCCTCTGCAGGTAGATCCCCCTGCTGATCTAAGAAAGGTGCTGCCTGGTCTCCACAACCTGCCTCTGAGGCTGCCTGACATCCTCTGCCATCTCCCTGTGCCCTGTATGTCCCTGAAAGGGGAAGATTCCCTCGAATGAGTGTTGTGAAGATAAGACACTGTGAACGAGCCTGAGTCTCCTGGGGAGGAAGCATGTGCCCAGGGCTGGCCCATAGGGTCCAGGAGGAAGAAATTCGCAGCCCTGATGCCTTCCTCTGCCTGTGCCCGCTCTTCCTTCCAGAACTTTCACTGGGTGTGTAGCTCTGTGTGAGTTCCCTGCACAGCTGGACAGTCTCCTGGGCTCTGAGGAAGGACAGAGGGAGCAGAAAGCATCAAGGGAGCATAGACAGATCCCCAGCCCCAGCAAACTGCACTGGGGCCGAGAGGTGGGACACTGTCTGGGCGAGAAGGATGTGGACATACTGGAGCGTGTGCAGAGGAGGGCCACGAGGATGATCAGAGGGCTGGAGCACCTCTCCTATGAGGCCAGACTGAGAGAGTTGGGGCTGTTGAGTCTGGAGAAGAGGAGGCTCCAAGGTGACCTTATTGTGGCCTTCCAGTATCTGAAGGGGGCCCACAAAAAAGCTAGAGGGACTTTTTAGGATGTCAGGTAGCAACAGGACTAGGGGGAATGGAGCAAAGCTGGAGATGGGTAGATTTAGAGTGGATGTGAGGAGGAAGTTCTTCAGCGTGAGAGTTGTGAGAGCCTGAAATGGATTGCCCGGGGGAGGTGGTGGAGGCCCCATCCTTGGAGGTGTCTAAGGCCAGGCTGGATGAGGCTCTGGCCAGCCTGATCTAGGGTGGGGTGTCCCTGCCCATTGCAAGGGAGTTGGAACTGGATGATCCTGTGGTCCCTTCTAACCCTGACTGATTCTATGACTTGGTCTAGGTGATCCTGCTGTGGCAGGAGGGATTGGACTAGATGATCTTTCAAGGTCCCTTCCAATCCCTAATGGTTCTATGATTCTAGAAAGGCTGAGGTTAACACAAGCTGTGGATGTGGTTTTGACAGGGGATGTTCCCTCTGCCAGCCAGGTGCCTTATGCTGGGTGGTGAGGGATGACAGCACCTTCCAGGAGAATCACCATCCAGAGGTACCACTGAGTGTCAGTGCCCAGCAGGTGCCTAGTTTCTAGACCACCAGGTCCCAGGCAAGGGAGGCAAAGCCCAGATATGTGCCAGACCCTGGTGCCTACCTCAAAAGAGAGTTTGGCCACCCATTCTCCACAGCATCCTTCACCTTCTCTCCCTCCCCAGGAGCTCTCTGCAGCAGCAGATCTGTTTGTAGCCAGGTTTCCTTAAGAAGCCAGAGCATGAAATCACAGTTTCCATGCCTGTCTGTCCACACTGCCTCCCCATCTCAGCTAACATCACCACAGGGTTAGAGAGAGTGGAGAAGCCCAAGGTCTTACAAGCTTCCTGAAAATAGATGGAGAGATATCACTCACATCCTTGGCAAGGAAAGGACCAGTGGGTGAGCTCAGGCCATGCTGGATGGCAGAGCTCCATGGCACAACAGATCAAGCTGCAGCCACCATCTGCACAGCTGCAGGCACCAGTGTCCATGAGCTGAGAGCACCTGCACACCATGATACCCTAAGCCCCAGGAAAGCTCCTGGATGGTCACTGTAATGGTTGTGAGGAAAGCACACGTTGCATACCAGTTGTCTTGTTTATGACCAACCTGTCGGTAGGTTGCTTTAGAGGACACCAGGCTCTAGAAAGGACCCGAGTTTCATTTGGATGCTGGAGAACAGGGTTTTTTTCCCCCAGTATTTCTTCAGGGCTGTGTTTTCACCCCAGAATAGAGCAAAAAATCAGATTCTGTCCAGAAAATGACAACACTGATTGCCCCAAGCACATCAGATGCTACCAGAGGCCTAAAAGGTGCAAGGCGCTGCGGAGACTCCCAAGAACAAAGACACAAGCCAAGTTCACATGCTAGGACAGCAAGCCAGGGGCAGTTGCAGGACAATGAATATTTGAGTTTCAGGAGCAGTTCCCAGCCAAAAGATCAGAAAAACTTCGTGAAAGTCAGGGAGAAGCAAGTGAAGCTTCATCAGCTTAAGGCTGTGCTACTGGGTGCTGGCTTTCAGGGACACTACATCCACTCGCCTCAGAATCTTGAGCAACCCCTAGTACAGAGGACGCTCTGAGCAACACATCTCCCCAGCAGTGGCTTAGGAGCTGCTTATGCCTCCAGAGAAACGGAGCTGGTGGGGTAAAAGAGACAATGCATCTACTTTCCTGGGGAGCCGGTGGTGGGGGCTCAAGGCTTGGCTGCCGAGTGACGGCTCTAGAAACATTGGATCGTTTCCCTACTTGAGCTAAATGCCTCTGCTGGAAAAGGGGCAAAACTGCTTTTGAGGAACCAATGGGAGGAAGAGGGGATAAGGTTCATTAGACGCATCCAAGAGAAAGTAAACATCGTTCATTGGGGATGTCCCCAGCCAAAGCTACCCGGCTCTTCCTTCTCCCAGCCGCCATCATCGCACCGACGTGTGAGTGTCCCAGATCCCTTTCCTGAAAAAAAGGGCTCTCCTGCTCTTTGTGGTGGCGAAGATCAGCACATGGGTGCCCAGACAGGTGTCAGAAGGGTGAACGGACAGCCCCAGCCACTTTCAGCCCCATGCCCACTGCCTGCCTCCAAGATCTCCAACAAGTACGACCGTAGGATCACCTCCCCGTGATGAGGAGCCCTGAAATGACAGCCAGCACCCACCACATGCTCGTGACCTTGTGGATTCGCTACGGTGAACCCCTTCCGAGTCCCCAGTGCTCCTTGGTGCGTTCCCAGCACAGATGGACGGGGCTGAGTACGAGGCTGCTCGCAGGGCTCGAGGGGAGGGAGAGCAACAAGGCTGCACCCACAGGATCCAAGTGGAGATGACGAGGAGCACCGGCCATGCCACACTGAAACAAAGCCGGCGTGAGCAGCGCGGCCCCGGCCAGCCCTTCGCCAACAAAAAGAAGCGGCTTTCAGCCCGACTGCAGGTGCCTGTGGCCACCCGCTGCGAATTCGGGGCACGATCCTTCGGGTTGATGTGAAACAGCACCTCTGCCCGGGGCGGGGGGCATCGGTACCCGCTGTAAGCTCTGGCAGCGCGCCCCACCGCACTCGGGAGTGATGCCCGGCAGACCCCCGGGGGGGGGTCGGCTTGCTCCAGCCGCTCCCCGGCACCACTTGCCCGACAATACCAGGCTTTTGGGGTGGGGGAGGGCATCCCTACGTCGCGACATGTCGCGATTGGCCGCGGTGGGGCGGGGGGTGGCAAGCCCCATCGCCTGCCTGATGGTGCCGTGGCTGGGTTGCAAAAAGCATTCCCGCGGCGGGGGAGCACCGTAAGACCCCACCTCTCCACGGTATTCCTCACCCCCCGCATCGTACCTCATCCCTAAGCATGGCACTCCCTAACAATCGTAATCCCCCCATAACCATTGTACTCTCCCTCTCTTTCCCCCCGCCAGCCGCCATCCCTTCTCGCCATGGCCCCCTCCGGGGGTACCGGTGCCGGGGAGTGCTGGTGGTACCTGTCGGGGGTCGGTGGGCGCCGGGGCCGGCTCGGGCTCAGCAGCGGCGGCGGCGGCAGCAGCAGCGGAGCATCGCGGGGGGAGCGGGCGGCGGCGGCGGCGGCGGAACCCCGGGAGCGGCTGCGGCGGCAAGGAGGGAGGGAGGGAAAGAGGAGGGAAGCACGGACACACGCACACACGGACAGACACACGGACCGGGAGACACACACACACACACACACACACACACACACACACAAGCAGAGGCGCAGAGCCCCGGGGATGGCTCAGCCGCCTCCCCCCGCAGGCAGCCGCCCCTCCCTCCGCATCCTCCGCGGGCAGCGAGGGACCCGCCGGCCGCCCTCCTCCTGCTGCTGCTGTTGATGCTGGAAATATTTCCCGATTTCCTCCTCGGAGCGAAGCACTTTGAAAGACAAGACGGACCCACCCTCAGCAGCTCTACCCGCCCCACATGGGGCAGCCCCAGCCCTTGCCCTCTCTGCCCTGCCCTCCCTGGCCCCAGCCCTTGCCTTCTCTACCCTGCACTCCGTGGACCCAGCCCTTGCCCTCTCTGCCCCTGCCCTTTCTGGCCGCATCTCTGTCTCATTCTAGGTACCGTCCAGGAGACACACACTGCCCCCTGCTCAGCACTGCTTGTCCCTTCCCTGCGCTCTCAATGCCCGGTCCTGCGCCTCGCAACCCATCCCATCCCCATTTGCCCCCTGGCGCAGGGAGCGACGCCCGGGTGGAGGGATGGCAGAAGGGGACCACAGATGGTGGGTCCAGGAAGCCTCTTGCTGCACCCCACAGCAGTGCCCACGGCTGTTGTGGGCAGGAGCATCCCGAGATCTCCAAGGCTGAAGTTTTCTACCCTCTCACATCAGCGGTGCTGGGGTATCTGTAGGGGGCAGTGAGGGGCCATGGAGTGACAGGCAAGAGACATCTAGGGCACTCCTAAATTGTGGCACTTCTCCCACATCCAGGTCAGCCCTTGGGCCCCACAGAACTTCCTGTCTGCTCCTTACATTGGGGGGGGGAGGGGAGGGAGGTGGTCACTGGGGTCAGAGAGGTCCTGCAGGAAGGCAGCAGCCTGGCAATGACGACCTGCTGCACCTCAGGCCTAAACATCCTTCCTGTGAGCAATTCTCCTTACACCATGCCTGAACAACTCCTCCACCTTTTGCTGGCTCCAGCAAGGAGCCGATGAACCCGTTGTCCCACCCTCCAGGCAAAACTCTGTGCCTTTAGGAACTTACTATAGGACAAGAACTAATAACTCACACACAGGTAGCCATAAGCATCTCTCTGTGCCCAGGTCCTTAGGTGCCACAAAAACCCTAGGGAAACACAGACATTATTCTTCCCTTTAAAATAACAAAAAACACAAATTTTGCATCACCACATCCTCCAGCAGGAATGGAAACCTAAATCTCACTGTTCAGGATAAGGTGTAAGACATAGCCAATCTCACAAAATTCTGTTCTAAAGCTCTTCCTGATAGACTGACCAACCAAGGAACCAGTTAGTCAGGTGGCAACTGATACTGGTTAGTTAGGGTCTCACATTAAGAGTTTACTGCCTACACATGGGATGAGAAGCATTTCCAAATGATAACATACTTTAAACAAACCCCAAGGGTTTGTGTATGGCAGCTCACTTTGATTCCTGTTAATTTAGGTTGGACTGGATGATCTTTAAGGTCTTTTCCAACCTTATCATTACTGTGATACTGTCTCACCTCTTTTGATTTAGAACTTTTAAGAGCACGGATAAGATTGTGTCTGGCCACGTGTGGTGTGTTCATGGGACAACTGTGTCCACTGCTGTGGCCTAGTGAAGAGCTGAGCTGTGCATGTGGTGTTTGCCTCAGCAGTGGCTGCGGGACACGGGGTGCTGCATGAACTGGTGTGGTGAATGGATGGTATGAGCAGAAAACACTGAAGCAAACAATCCCTGCTGCTGCTTTTCACCCCATACTCTGAAACCTAATCAGAGCCGAAGCAACCACTGGAACTCAGATTTTAATTAGCTGTCAGCCATGAAGTTTCTCCCCTAAGCTCCCCATTTCCCTCAGTCATGTTGATGACCTACTTGCCAGCTCTTCCACTGAATGTGTTCACAACTTCTCTGGAGCACCAAGACTTTAAACCCACTGATGTAGATGCGCTGGTTAACTGAAGTCTGTAAAGGCAGGCATGTCCTCAGTCCCTCCCAGCCCACCTCTCTGCAGCCTGCAGTGGTGGTCTTGTCTCCCAGTGCCTCCTGCTCAGACCCTTTACTTCAGCTGAGGGAATTTTGTGATATTCGAGTGGAGATGAAGAAAAGGAAAGTTGGTCAGCATTTGGGGAGATGTTCATCATTCCGCGCACAGGAACGCTCTGTCTCACTGGGATAGATGCAGCATTGTCCCACCTGCACCTGATACCAGCTGTCATCTGCTTGCAAAGCGACCGGCATATGAGGCTGGGAGGCTGCAGTAAGATGTCCCACACTCCCCAGTCCCTTTCCAGACACATTCACCTCTTCCACAGCAGGGGTCCTCAAACCCCAGCCTGTGGGCTGGATACAGCCCCCCAGGGTGTCCAAGCCAGCCCACTGGTCCGCTGGTATTTACCCCCCCGCCGCAGTTTGCTTCTTCCTGCCGACTTCGCGGCCAGGCTGAGGCGTGCGGTTCGCCATCTCTCCCTCCCGCTCCTAGTCAGGACAAACTACAGCCCGGCCCCTGACACTGTCTGAGGGACAGGACCCGGCCCCCTGTTTAAAAAGTTTGAGGACCCCTGTTCCACTGTCTCCAGGAAAAATGTGGAGTTAAGAGTCATAGAGAGTGGAGACAGAGAAGAATCATGGGTCACACCACCTTCAGCGGTAGCTGTCAGAGCAGAGAACCCTGCATGGGCTGCAAAATCCACTGGGCAGGCTGAGGAGATGCTCCTAGTCTTCTGCCTGGTGCTCCAAGGAAAGACACAGCGCGATGCTCATGTCCTGACACGGCAAGTTTGTTATGGGGTGAGAACATCCATGCTTCATCCTGATCACAGTATGGGCAGCACTGGCAGAGGCAGCAGCTTGCTCCTGCTACCTGCTGTGCTTTCTCTCTCCTTGCAGCCATGCAAGGGAACAACAAGCATCACAAACACACTTATAATCACTAATTAGTTGTCTCAAAATCATGGAAGTTCTCCTGCTAGTGCAAGTGCATGGTTCATTCACTCATTCACTCGCGCACACCCACACCTCCTGCTGACAGCAGCCTCATCTCTCTGCAGTTACTGCAGGAGGTCTCTGGGTATTGTCTACACAGGCAGAGTAGAAAAATGATTCCTTCCTTCAAACAATGGGGTCAGTGGACTGTGGAGTCTGGAGCTCAGAGTAGAATGGGCTATACCAATGGTCTGCTCAGTGCCTAGGGAAAAAAGATATCTGAGCTCCAGCATGGTTTCAAGGAGGGAGATACAAACGCCCAGCTATTTCTTGCTTGAAAAATTCCTGTTGTATAACCCCTGTAAAAGTGACAAGCAGTGAGGGCAAGGTCAGTCTTCAGCTCAGACCCAGCATGCTCACCTCTGAGCAGCTGCCCCACCATCCTTTGGGATGCCTTGGGAACATCTACTCAGTGGGATTCTCTGATCTCTGCTTCATCTTCTGTACGTTCTGGTAGTGCTGGGGGATAACCAGTGAGTCTGAACTGATTAGTTATCTCTGGTCATGGTTTTCCTTGAGTCCCTCCGGAGATGTCAGAGCAATCCTGCAGGAGCAGATGGGATGTCACCTCTGGCTTGCTGTCCATCTGTCTTTGCTCCTTGCTGCAGCTGACTTGAGTGTGTGCCTACTGAACTTTCTCTGGCTCTGCTCTGCATGTTCTTGGCAAAGACCTGAAGACTCCTCAGAGTGGTGTTCCTAAAAAAGATACTTAAAAACACCATTTCCAACAATCTGAGCATTCACTTTCACCATGACCTTCAGATCTGCTTCTGCTTTTAGGAGGGTAAATCACCTGTTTAGAAATGTGCTGGTAGGGTGGGACATAGCAGCGAGCAGGAAAGGCAGTTCTGTGAGCTGGACATCACACACATCTTTTTGAGCTCTCCAGGCAGTGCCTCATTAGCTGTCTCCAAATCTCCAAAACCTCCTTACTGTCTCCAAGTAGCTGGTACCATCTCATTCCTGATGATTCCAAAGAGGTCTGAGCAAATGATACTTGAGTGAATGATTATTGATCAGCTAGAGGTCCTGGATGTCAAATCCCTGGATTTTCTATGCTGGAAAACTGAGGATAAAGGCTGTAGGCTCTGGGAGATGACAGAGCTCAGTGGGATATTCTGGAGTGTTGGCACTGGTGATCACCTGCTGGTGGGGACTGAAGGCAGAGCTGGTTACAGGAGCTGGGCCTGAGCTCAGAGAGGTGGAGGGAGTGGTGTGTGTGTCACAGACATCTCTGCACATTCCAAATCCTGCTTCAGAACTTGCTTTTCTTTTTGAAAAAACCCTGCTTTCTGGTCATTGGGGGGGGGGAAACAGGAAATCTTCAGTATGTGCATGGAAGAACTTCAGCACCTGGGCTTTGTGTGAGAGAGGGACAAGACATCAGCTGTCTCCTTGCCCTGCTCAAATGAGTGAGAGCCCCTGAGCCCTGTGGCAGCTGCCATTTGTCTCACCAGCAGTGCACACTGGTGTCCCACTCCTATCCCCATTTTACAGCAAAACCCTGTTCCTAGCCTGAGTCACTGGAAAATGAAGGGCCAGATGTCCCCTGCTGAACTGCCAGTCCCTTTGTGTCTTTTCCCACAAAAAAAAATGGAGCTTTGTTTTGCTCTTATAGAGCTGCAGAATACAGAAACTAAAAAGCAGATGCAGGGTCAACCTAAATGTGTTTCCCAGTGCAAGCAGCAGACTGGGGACTCTGCTGCTGCAAGCTGAGTGTCCTGCAAGTGTCCATAGAGCCCCAGCAACTTTCACCACCATCCCAAGGCTGCCCTAGACTGGAAAAAACTGCCTGAAATAAAAATCAATTCCTCTCCCCCCCATCTAGAATAAAAACAAACCCACAAAAATCCCCCAACCCCCAACAAATTGTGCTCTCTTGGTTTGCCTTCTGCTTTTGAACCTGAGAGGTCTGGTGTTTTCCAGGTTACTTGGTCACCAGAAACAAGTTAGAAGAAGAGGGATGAAATAACGATAATGTGATTCCTGGGGATTTTTCTAGAAAAAACAAGAGTACATGATAATGTGGCAAGGTCTGGGGGCTCTGTCCTGTAAGCTGAGGGATGTGATGCTTCATGAACAGCCCCAGTGTCACACAAGGCTGCATCTCCCATTGGGTCTATGTCTCACTGCTGCTGGGGGTGGCTCAGATATAGAACATGGCTCTGGCTGTGGCCCCTGCGTGTGAAGGTATTTTGGCCTGCTCTATGCCATCTGTCTGCCAGCCCTGGGAGAGGCTGGATATTCTAGGGAAAACGAGGTTTTTTATTAACAGTGAGACATAACTGACTTCAGCTGCACAAAGCACCTTTTTTGTATTTTGGTTTTGTATTCCAGATCAAGGAAGTTGCTGGGACACCACACAAAAGCCTGTGGGCGAGGGGATGTCGAATAACTTCTCTTAAAGAGAAACGTATCTGCTGTGATGGGTTCTCATTTTGCAAAGTGGGCAGAAATCCTCCCTTCTGCTTTGACTTCAGCAACCTCTGCTTCAACTGTGCCCCCGTCACCTCCAAGTGGCCTTGCCTGGCTAGGTGTTCCTGCAGCATTGACCAGCTCTGCTGTAGATGAGCCTCTGAGTCCTGAGGACAGAGCTGAGCTGAGGAACATGCTGTCTCCTACAATCAGCATGCAGCTGTCAAGTTCAGGCCACAAGGACCTCATGGGTCTTGGAATTTCTGCGCTGCTCAGTCTTCCCCAAGGCACCTTGGATGGAGAAGGCATGTGCCCTTGCTCCTGGCCAGCTCTGTCCCTGAGCAGCTGGGGCAGCTGTACAGTTCTCATCCTAGCTCCCTTAGAATCATAGAATCATTAAGGCTGGAAGAGACCTACAAGGTCATCCAGTCCAACCTTCTCTCTCTACAGCTTCAGTGGACAGGGACTCCCACCAGGGCACACAGGAACCCTGCTGGTTTGTCACAGTTTACTCTTCTGAAGGTGCGTAAACCACAAGTGTTTGTGTTTATGCTCAAGCACCAGAGAGGCAGCAACATGCACTGCCCGTCCTTGGCTTGGCAGCTGGAGCTCAGTGTGGGAAAAGAGTTCAACGAAAACAAGAGAAATACAGGAAAGCCAGCTTTAACTTCTGTACTACTTCTGGTTATGGGTCTTGCTAGAGGCATTGGAGAAGTGAAACTGCTCTGTTTGTAAGATGGGATCCTTCTTTCCAATCCCCCATGCTGCCACGTGCTAGCGATCCTCCCCCCAAGAACATCCAGCGTGGTTACTTCAAAAGCTGCCTTGAGCTGAACAGCTTCTCATGGCTCTCTGGATGGTGATGAGGCTTCAAAACAAGTGAAGATGCTCCTTTGCCACCTGCCTCCTCCAAGTCTTTATTAAAATCTTCTGCTCTTATGGGAAGCCCTTCCCACCTTCTGGCAAAACTGTTTAGGTTCCGAGGCTGCATTCCTGCGTTTGTATGAGCAGGAGGGACGTGAGTCCTTGTGTCCGTGTGCCTGCATGTCTGAATGTGTGCACGACTCCTAATGCACATTGTACAACCCCTGTCATCTTCCTTCGGTGCCTCTGCTTGTTCAGAGGAACTTCTGCTCTTCTGCAGGCGCTTCAGTACGTGAGATGATGTCCTGAGAGTAGCTGTCAGCCCAGGAACACGATCTGCTAGTGTATCTGCCTGTTCCAGAGACCAGAGACTTGTGGATTTGAGCATCAGCTCTGGCTGCTGCTGCTCTAGCAGTGCAGGCAGTCCCGTGGCAGGAGTGGGAGGGTGTGGTTATAAGGGAGGAGAGCGGAGATCTGGTGGTAGAACCAGTCCACTGGTGTGTAGGTAGCTGTATATTTAGTAGACCCACGTCTTAGCAGAGAGCAGACGGGGATTTAGTTGACAATTATACTTGATCTTGGAGAAGTTTTCCAACCTTAGTGATTCTATGATTCTGTGATACAGGTTTTCTTCTTTCTTCAGCAACTTTCCACTAAGAAAGCTTCTGCACCTCAAAATATTATTGAGATATTTTAGAGTTTATGCCAGGGCTGCTAACAATATCTGCTGTCTTAATTGCCATCATTAGACTCCAGAGTTAACAGCAGTATTTAAAGGAGCAGTGGCATCAGGTATGCAGGTAACAGCTTCAGAGACACCAATGTAAAGAAATGAGACAGGTGAAAGCTCTAG
The DNA here is from genome assembly GCA_013400115.1 of Rhinopomastus cyanomelas. NCBI lineage: Eukaryota > Metazoa > Chordata > Aves > Bucerotiformes > Rhinopomastidae > Rhinopomastus > Rhinopomastus cyanomelas. The sequence goes on along the minus strand of VXBP01005319.1, from coordinate 108,611 downwards.
AAGACGCAGTTCAAGAGGAAATATTGCAGGAATGCAGACTGTCAAGCCAAGAAAAGACATATATGAAAGAAGAGATGGTTCCCAACCCTACTGCTGATAAGAAGTCAGCAGGTTGAACCACAGGCAAGGAGTTTGATGTGAGGAAAAACTCTTCCATAGTCATGAGAGTAATGGGGTAGTCAGATAAGTTGTCTACAGGGAGAAGTCTGCGTCATTAAAAGATTTTAAGATAAGGATGAGCCAACCTCTGTCAAACTCAGACCAGGTGCAGGTGACCTAGTTAGCAGAACCTGCAGGACATGAGAAGAGACATAAAGGACACGCAGGTGACTATCCCTGACCATCCCCAATGAGAGAGCAGCATGTGAAATGGTAGGAAAGAGAAATATTAAATATAGCAAACAGGAGACTGGCTTAATTGCTGACTGAGGCAGCCACTACCAAGGCAACCACATCATGACCATCAGCTGTTTAAAGCCAGAGAACCTGGGGCCAGCCAGGGAAAAGTAAACACAGGTTGATGGGTTGTCAGGGAGGGGAGAACCTGGACAGAATAAATGGGGCAAAAGCAGAATATAAGATAAAGCAAGAGACATATTCAGGACTGACGATTCATTATGGCAGTTTAAAGCAGGAAAACAAACCTGGTGTGTCCACCTTTCTTGTGTCCATTTTGGCTGCATGGTCAGCACTCAGTGTGCTTTGGGAGTAGCTGAGATCCTTCCTGCCACTGGTGAGGAACCCAGGCAGGGTCCACCTCACCACACTGCCCTGCCCTTCCTTGGAAGTTTCACCTTTTCCTGTCAAGCCCCATTTCTCCAAACTGCCTCTGCAGAGGATCTTAAGAGGAAGCATTTGAGCATGGGAGTCCAATAGGAGACCAACAAGAGACCACTGGTCTCCGCTGGGAGACTAATACAGGGAACCATGAGTCAAAAGAGCTGCACTTGGAGGCACCTGAAGTCAATCAGGCCATGCATGTCAGCCACCCTGAGGCACTTCCAGCTCCTCATGGAGCTGAGCTCACAACAGTGCCTCTCTGCAGATGGTTTTGCAGGTGAAGAAGGGGCTAAAGTGAAGTCTCTGCACAAGTCACAGCCACAATTGAAGGGACACACATAGAATCACAGAATCATAGAACCATTAGGGATTGGAAGGGACCTTGAAAGATCATCTAGTCCAATCCCTCCTGCCACAGCAGGATCACCTAGACCAAGTCATAGAATCAGTCAGGGTTAGAAGGGACCACAGGATCATCCAGTTCCAACTCCCTTGCAGTGGGCAGGGACATCCCACCCTAGATCAGGCTGGCCAGAGCCTCATCCAGCCTGGCCTTAGACACCTCCAAGGATGGGGCCTCCACCACCTCCCCCGGGCAATCCATTTCAGGCTCTCACAACTCTCACGCTGAAGAACTTCCTCCTCACATCCACTCTAAATCTACCCATCTCCAGCTTTGCTCCATTCCCCCTAGTCCTGTTGCTATCCGACATCCTAAAAAGTCCCTCTCTAGCTTTTTGTGGGCCCCCTTCAGATACTGGAAGGCCACAATAAGGTCACCTCAGAGCCTCCTCTTCTCCAGACTGAACAGTCTCTCTCAGTCCTCACAGAAGTGTTCCAGCCCTCTGATCATCCTCGTGGCCCTCCTCTGCACACTCTCCAGCATGTCCACATCCTTCTTGTAATAAAGGCTCCAAATCCCACTCCAAAGGCCAGAAATGACAATGCAACTGAGGATGAAGGCAGGGAGCTCATGCTGGCAAAACAACAGCTTTATTAAGGTTAAAGTCTTCAAACTTGTCTTGTTCAGTAATTTTCCGTAGGCTGCGTACATCAAGGCACATTTCAAGATAATCAGAGTGTCTGTTTCAAAGAGAAGAATGTTAACTTTGGGTTTGTTTTTATCAGCGGGGATGGAAACTGTCTAGAAAGCACGAGCAGTGGCACAACTTGTAATGCGTACAAACCGGTCTTGTTTTGTAGCATTCCTACAGGCCTGAGCATCAAAGCTCACTTTAAAATGGTCTGACTGCTTATTTTTAAGGCAAGGACATTGAAATCAAAGGTCAAGGGCCAAAAGTCTTCTAGGGCATTATTTTGGAGGTGCATTTTGAAACACGAATGTATTTCCCAGGTGGACATGCAGCGAGGTACACACCTAGAAGGGTTCATCCTGGTGGGTCTTTGGGATTTATAATGGACATTCTCAAGTGCTTAGGAAGGGATTGATTAATTTTTCTAAAATACTCATGATTTGTCGTGAATATTACCCATTGATTGGGAGCTGAAGAGACAGATCATTGCCCACTAGAGCAGATTTTCAATGGCAGGCAGGACGAAGTTTTCTCTGATGATAAAATGTTCATGGTCTGTACACTCTGTTCTCCTCTGTGGGATCATGGAGATCCTCATGCACACTGACAGCAGAGAAACATCAATATTAACTCTTTTGTCTAGTTTAAGCTTGAGCTATGTCACACTTCAGGGGAAAGATGAGGTTATCAGCAGGGCTCTAAAATGCTCTAAGTATCGGATAGTCTTATTCTCAGAAGCTCACTTCAGATCAAATCAACTCAAACCAAAAGACAAATCTCTCCATTATTGAGAAGAATATTTCTTGGAGCATCTACTAATCTATTTAACACAATTAATGGCAAAAAATATTTCTAAACAAGAGATACCTTTAAATGCATTTTTTTTTCCAAGCTGTGCTGTGGACTGGAACACAGCAGGGTCACAAGTACAGAACATCACACAAGGGCCCACGTGATGCTGCAGTGCCTTGCGTTAAACCTTTGAGTAAGGAGCTGGAGGGTGCAACAAGGACACCTTTCCCAAATGCACACCTTTCTTCTTGCAGTATTTTGCCCATTAATTAACACTACCCATTTGGAAAACCTGTTAGAAGTTTTCCATAAAGATTTGGCTTGGAAACAACTTGAAAAAGCACAGATGTGAGGTAAATGCTAGAAATTAAATCTATAGTAGCTTCCTGGTCAGGGTATGGCTTCTGCCCTGTCTGGGATGTTGGTATAACCATCCCTGGATGTGTTTCAAAACCATGTAGAAATGGAGTTTAGGGACATGAGTTAGTGGTGGTCTTGGGACAGTTTGGTTCATGTTTGACTCAATATGCTTAAAGGTCTTTCCCAACCTAAACCATTCTCTGATGCTATTCTATGATTAGCTTCTCCATTACGATATGGCTTCTGCCTTGCGCAGCATGTTGGCATAATATGTGTCTTAATACCTTAGAGGTGTCCCAGTGGGCAGCAAAGCAGCAGTGAACATTATGGATGATGAATAAAAATGGAGATCTACTTTTCAAGCTAAAGACAGGGCGATCCAGAACATCTGTTCTGCCCTGGTGAGACCAAACCTGCAGTATTGTGTCCAGTTCTGGGCTCCTCACTTCAAGAGGGATGTGGAGCTGCTGGAGAGGGTCCAGCGAAGGGCAACAAAGATGATGAAGGAGGTTGAGCACCTCCCTTACGAGGAGAGGCTGAAGGAGCTGGGTCTCTTTAGCTTGGAGGAGACTGAGGGGTGAACTCATTGGTGTCTACAAATATTTGAGGGCTGGGTGTCAGGAGGATGGAGCTGGGCTATTCTCAGTGTCATGTTGTGATAGGACAAGGGACAATGGTTGTAAGCTGGAACACAGAAGGTTCCACATCAACCTGAGAAGGAACTTCTTCCCAGTGAAGGTGACGGAACACTGGAACAGGCTGCCCGGGGGGGTTGTGGAGTCTCCTTCACTGGAGATGTTCAAGGCCCGCCTGGATGTGTTCCTGTGTGACATGATCTAGGTGATTCTGCTGTGTCAGGGGGATTGGACTAGATGATCTTTCGAGGTCCCTTCCAATCCGTAGTGATTCTATGATTCTATGATTCTATGATCTGTTTTGCTGCTGACCTGGGTGTTTTTCCTGGGCAGGAGATGTTTTCACAGCCTTGCTTTGAGCAGCCATGCTTTGCAAAGCAGGCTAAATCCAGGAGGTCACCCTGCTGCAACAGCTGCCAGGCCAGTGTGACTTAATATCTAACATGCTCTGAAGGACCATATGGAATAAGTTACACCAGAGTAAACCAAACACTCGTCTTTCACATCCAGTGTTATTGTTAGCAACTTATTCATCTGTGTGTATTTCTTAGCAGCGACAGTGACTCACCCAACACCAGGATAGCATTGTGGATCCCCAGCCCGCTAAGTGCTGTGGCCGCGGGAAGGCTTTACTCTGTGTGTGTACGTGTTGGCAGTTGCAACGAGCCTGCAGCAAATCCAAATGTTTATTTCCACACTGGGGGTAGAAGCACAAAGATCACTAATCAGAGCCTCTCTATAAACTGAAATGATAACCTGGGTATTTCTAACACTACACTTGCCAAACTGCAGCAAAAGAAACCATCTGAGAACCAGATGCTGGGAAAGTAGATGCACCTTGGGTTGGCTCCCTTGTGCCAATGTACAGGTATGGCAGCTACTGATGCTGATATGAGGGGGCTATTTTAAGGGGATGGACTCCCTGTGCCCACATTAAAGCCTAAACCTTGACGTGTGGTGGCTGTTTTTGGAACCAGGCACAAAAGCAAGCTCATATGGAAAGGCCAAGAGTTTGTAGGACAAGATAGGAGACTAGTCGATCAAGCCTTAGGCCCCTGCAAAAAGCCTGCAAGTGGACAGAGCCGTCCGGGATGGACAAGCATGACTCCACAGATGAGCTTAACATAGAGAAACACAAATGGTAGTAGTTTCTCTACACTCTATTACATTACAATGTAATTTCTCTACATTGCTACTGATGGCAATTCCCATCTGAAGTTCTGCACTTTTCCCAAGGCCTATGGCCACACGGGCACTGAAGAGACCATGCTGCTCTGTGTGAGATTGCAGACAACAAGTACATGGCATGTGCTGTGGTATTTACACATTGACATATATCCTGAATGCCTTTCCTTCTAGAAAACTGCCAGAGAAGTGGATCAGTCTGTCCATGTGTCCCCAGAATCTGGTCCAATCTTTTGGGGTCCAAATTCCATTATTTAGGAATCACCATAAATACTGAAGGTAGTTGAAGAAGGATAATAGGCAATGATGTTTCTTCAAGCCACAGCTGATGTGTGAAATCCCTTCTGAGTGACTTCATGCTGTAGCTCTCCTCTCTGTGATTTATGCTGAGGATGCTCTCTTCTTCAGCAAGCTACAAACCACAAACATGGCTTTTCCTTCTACCAAGAAAGTCTGGATTCAGGGACCCCTTTTGGATGGATGGTGCAGACTTCTTCAAACCTCATGTTGGAAAACCAAGTGTGTCGGGTTTCTTAGAATTCTTAGAAGTCACTAAGATTTAGGAACACGAATAATCTTAAGATTACAGAATGGTTTAGGTTGGAAGTGACCTCAAAATCATTTAATTCCAGCTCTGCTGCCATGGACAGGGACACCGATAAGACACAAATAAGACAAGGCTCATTGTAACATCAGCTAACCCAACAGTTTCAGGATTAGTGATCTTGTAAGTCCTGTGTGTCTTTGGCTCCTTGCACAAGACACACAATATGTTCTTTCTCCCTCCAAAGGCCACTGGGGCAGCTTTACTGTTGTCCACGGCTAGCAAGAACAATCTCTGAGCTTAGTTTTGCTCTTGCATTACTCGTCTCCCTGGTTTTGTGCTGCCTGGACTCAGCTCAGCAGCCAGGCTGGATCTGACTGTGAGAAAGAGCAGGGCTTCCCTTCCCCCTCTTGTTGCGCTCTGGCAGGAAAGGGAGCGTGGGAGGACCTCGTGGCGGATGCTCGGAGGCTGCAGCACTACTAATCACTAGGCACTTCTACAAGAGTGTTAGTGATACTATCTCTGGTGCTTTATAGAACTATTTATATTCTTGTCTAGGGTCTCTGAATGAGATCCCATCAGCCTTGCACAAGGGACCAAACAAACGCTAGCGATACCCATGACTAATCAATAGTAAATATTGATAGTACTCACTAGACTGATAATAATAATTAAAGAACCCTCAGCAAGAACACAGCCTGCCTAAAAATGCTGCTGATAGAGGGCGGGAAGGAGCTTGGCACAAAGGAGCTAGGATTCTAGTAACGACTCCTGCCACCAGCTTTGTCTCCTGAGCCAAAGGGGAAGGTCAAATTAAAGAGATCCGAGCTTCCCCAGCTCCACCCTGCCACCCTCTTCCTGACCTACCCAGCACAATTATTGGCTAATGACTTGCTAAGAGACCACAAACTTGAGCTTCGCCTCATGTCTGGAGAAAGGGAAGTGAGTATCTTCAGCCTCAAAGACACATTACAAAAAATAAACGGGGGAATCGGGGAAAAGCGTTTATCTATTATCAGGCTTACAGCAACCTATAAACCAGAACCACATCCAACAGAAACCAGAAGCCATCTGAGTAAGAGTGAAATGCAGAAGAATTCTCTGGTAGCAGCAGCAGCAAAACAGTTTGTTAATGGCTCAACAGCCATTAAAAAGTGATAAAAATTGATAAATTACAGATTGGAAGGGACCTCAAAAGATCATCTAGTCCAATCCCCCTGACACAGCGGGATCACCTAAACCAAGTCACACAGGAACTCATCCAGGCGGGTTTTGAATATCTCCAGTGAAGGAGACTCCACAACCACCCTGGGCAACCTGTTCCAGTGCTCCGTCACCCTCACATATGGACCCAAATTAATTTACAACTAATTTCTGTGTAGGCATTTCTATACACAGGTGATGTAACCCAGAACATAAGGACTTAGAAGGTATCTGTCACAAAAAAATAATCCAAGACTGCCCAGCACAAACAAATTTCAACCACAGCTTAATTTTGTGTATTTTCAGCACTTGAGAGGAAACCAAACGAAGAGAAGGTTTGTGTTTCAGTGAGTATAAAAATGGGGATTGTGGGAATATCCACAGAAATCCTTGCTTAGAACTGGGTGAATGAGAGCCGTGCTCATGGGCTCTCTCAACTGTAAGGTCTGCTGCAGAGTTACAAGCAAACTCCTCCATTATGTTCTTCTGATGTAACAACAAGGCAAAGCATTTTCATTCATGAATGGAAGCGTTTATGACACTTGTGGTCTAGTAATTTCCCTTTGCAATCATCCTTCCTATCTCTGGAAATCTCCCTCAGTTGCAGTCACATTCCAAACATTATTTTCCGCTCTTTCTGTATAATTTGACTTACCTACTCTAACACTTTTTTATTCCAGTCCATTAACCACCTGAAAAATGAGGGACTACAAATGCCATGTAAGAACACCTGAGAGCACATGAACTGCCATCCAAGTGCCAATCTGCAGCTCTTGGAGAAAAACTCTGAGCTGGATGGTACCGCTGCAAACTGAACAGATTTGAAGCCAAGGCTACAAAAAGCTTTTGTGTTCTCTTTAACTGAACGCTGCTGTGCAGGAAGCCTTGGTGCTGCTTTGGCGGCACAGAGCTAACAGGTTTCCAGCACAAGTTTGAAAGAGAAGCTCTCCTTTGGTTCTTTTGCGATAGTCACAAGAGCACACAGCTGGGTTCGGCTTTCACACCACCGTGACAGCAGCGAGAATGGCACCAAAAATCCCTTCACAGGATGTAATCAACTTCAGATCTACAGACGAGCATTGAGAAATGGCCTACACGTGCCAAGAAAAACAGCAGCGGTTTACAACAAACTCTTCCCGATGTTCAGGCAGCTCAATGCAAGCAAGACGTGTTTCTCAAAACGAAAGTAGGGCAGAGCAGAGAAGGAAAAACCCCCACCACTGTTTTAATGAATTCTTCTAAACAGACTCACTGAAAGGCTTCGATACTGGAAACCACCACCAATCCCTCCTGCCCCACTGTCTGCTCAGAGCTCCACCACGGCTCAGCCTGCAAATCCAGTCAGCACGTGCCAAAATGCTTCTTTTCCAACATTTTTCTCCAGCCTCTCTTGGACACTCGGGAGGTTCCTGTCTCTCTAGCAGCAAAGCTGTTCCGTGTCATGTGCCTTAGCCAGAGAACTTCACCACAACCCAGCTCCTAGAGTCATCTCTCAGCCCAGGGCTTTATGGCTTTCCTGGGCATGTCAGGTTAACCCAATGCTAAGGAGCTCCCAAGAAACAGCAGAATAGCTTTTCACTTACCCTAGTTCGAGCTTCAGTGATTGTGGGCAAAGCGGCAAGTAAAAAAGTCCTCGGGTGATAGTGCCGCTAAATTTACCAGGAAGAGAAAATCTGGGCTGCTTGTCCTTTAAGTGTCTCTAAAGATGGTTTGCATAGCTGCATCTCGCCTTATCTATGCTTTTCTGCTTTTGCTTCCATACATGGATCTGTTCCCAACAGTAACTCCAAGCTGTCGAAAAGAAGTTATCTGGCAGCTCTCAGCTTCATCTGACACATAAATGAGTGGAAATAAATAAATAATGAAGCCCTGGCTCCCCTTTTCTTTGTTTTATTTCCACCTCAGAGCACCTTTTCTTCTCTCCAGAGTAGTATTTTGTTGGTTTTTCCAAAGTAATTCCCAGGTGATGACAAACCGAAGCGACCAGGGCAGATTTTCTGCTGTTCCTGCAGGCTCATGGAATTTTATTCTCAGATACATTTATATATAGTTTGTATTTTTCCCTTTGCTTATAGGTCAGGGTTTTGCTACTTGGAAACATGTCAAAGCGATATACATCATGTCTGCAACGAGGAGAGGTTAAGCGTCACATTTTTGGAGAGAGATTATAGAAGCAACACGTGATGGGTCCCAGATTAGCAGCAGTAGCAGGAGGGAGCGTTCCTCCCATATTACAGTAGCCACCGTGGGACATGTCTAAAACACTCAAGAGTGGAAGCTGCAGTTTGGAAGTTCCTTGTGGATGTATTTATGAATAAATCACTCCTCATCTTTCTTCCTAGCTTCTGTGCTTCCTAGGTTCTCTTTTCAGAAAGGGCTGATGAAGGACAAAAATGGGGTCCCTGTGCCCCACAGGTCAGGAGAGCAGTCCTATAATTAACCTTAATTCTGCCCCATGTTATCTCTGTCCCGCCAGTGAGAATGTTAAGGGTTCCAGTGAAAGGACAAGACCAAGTATATGTCATTGTTGTAGTGGCAACTGGGAGTAAAGAAGATATTAGGGATCTATTTGGTTGCTTCAGACTGGGCTCCCTGGATGAGAACCAATGAAAGCCATCTTCAGGCACTTAGATACCTACCAATGGATGGAAATGTCCACACTCGGGCCACTGAAAATGTCATCCTCAAACTGCTGAATTTGATTCATCACAAGACAAGGAAATTCCTTGTGCATTCCCACACACCAATGACCTTGGCTGTTTGAAATTTTTCATAAACATCTGTTGAACACTTGGCAGAATAAAAGTTCTCTTAAGGCCTCACCAGCTCCACATCTACCATTAATGATAAAACTATGTCATTACATGGTTGCCCAATGAGAGATGCTGTTTCCAGTGACAGACTGGACTCATGCTGTGAGTCAGGAATTGGAGGGTATGTGTGTGTGTTTACATGGAGGTGTCCAGAATCTGCCCAGCATCCAGAACACAAAGAGCACCCGTTGCACCCCGGAGCAAGCAGAAAGCCCATGGGACGGATGGGAAAAGGAATCCCTTGCAGAAGATGAGGAAGCATGAAGAGGACACCAGCTCAATGGTTGGCACCTGCCTTTTGGGGTGGTGAGAAATAATGGCAGGAAAAAAATCCCTTCTGGAAATCTGTCCTGGGGTTTAGCCAACCCTTCAAGAACAGGAGCCAAGCTCATCCTAGGAACAGGAATATATGCCCCTGCTTCTTGTCAGAAGGGTTTGGTGACTCAAGAAGTCAGTGCTCTAATACAAGCAGGAACATGATTTAGCAAAGCCGTTAAATTTCTACTTAGACATTGAATAATACTTTTGGCTTCCCTGGAGTTATTCAAGTGGTTTTATTTCTGTGCTTTAGAAATAAAATTCTGTCTAGAATATTATGCTGCCACAAAGCAATATAACAGCCAGATGAGCTCTGGCACCAACATGTGAGGGTATTTGTGTTTCTCAGGTCTCTGAATTTCCATGTTCTGCTTCTAGGAAGTCCAAGGGCTACTCAAAATGCACTGAGGCAAGCAAGTATGTTGCTTCAGTTCACTGCCTGTGTCCATGAGGGAAAGATTGGAACCCACATGTGTTCCACACCTTCCATACTGAGGTATGGAAACCTTTGGTGTCTTTGAGAATAACTTGATAATGCTGCCCTCAGAGCTTTGGTGATCCCAAGCCCAAGACGGGAGGCTGTTTGCTGGCTTTGATCTTCCCTTTTGCACAGCCGCCCGTGTCACCCTCAGGATGAGTGACGCTACCCGCTTTGAACTCCACTCCCTACACATAGTGGCCAAAGGGCTTCTCATACTTTCCATCAAGAGCTTTTCCATTCACCCCTGCTGGGAGAGGTAAAGCTTCTATTGGGGCATGCAGAGGTGATAAGGAGAAAGACATTTTCCTGAAGCACAAGAAAAAATAGGCAGTGGCGTTACCAAGCACCAGATAGGCCACAGGGAGATGGAAATAAACCACCAGTGACCTTCATGCCCACTGACTCCACTCCTCCACCCCAAAGCAAGCAGGGCAGAGGAACAAAGTCCGTCTTTGGTGGCAAAACACATGGAGGATATCAGCAGCTCTTCTTGGCTTTGCACCAGGCAGATTTACAGACTCGCTGGTGAGTGCAGGCCTCGGATCACGGCTGCTGCCTGCACCAGATGAGGGTGGTTGGGCTTCATCTGCTGAAGTCTAGTTACTCCATGGGGATCCCCCCATCCACCCCACTCCCTGCCCAGTGCTGCTCCTGCTGTTCCAGGAGGTTGTGCTTTTTCATACCACCCATCCTCTGCCTGTCACAGGCAAGAGTTCAGCCCTGATATGAAATGGGACCTTGGTCTTTGGAGCCTCTGGTGCTCTTTCCCATGCTGTGTGCTGCAGCTTCAAGCCACAGGCAAGGTGTCAAAGTGTCTTTGATGAGTATCAGTGCAAATTTCACAGAAGTGGTTTAAATATAGCTGCTGCTTTCCTGGGAGACCCAGTGGCTGGATCCTAACTGCAGCAAAAGCTGCACCATATGCCCAGCGTTTGCAGCTGTTTCCCGAAGACCACCTGGGATTTGGTTTGTACAGGATTCCAGAAAGTCTGCTGGGGAGAAGGGGTGGAGGGGCAAAGAGCAGCTGATGTCCTTTGCACACTCAGATGTGTGGCTCAGGTGTGCTCTGTGGTGTGACATGCTATGGGAGATGGACTTAGCTCTAAGAAGCCTATTGTGGAAATCATTTCAGCTTCAAGCAGGGACTGGATCTCGAGAGGTCCCCCACAACATAAATTATCCTGTGATTTGGTGAGAAACCCAGTTTTGGATACAGTTGTGTGTCACATTCTTGTCTTGTGCCAATTGTACAAACCCTTTGAGAATAATCCATCTTAAACCTGTTCTAGTGGGCATAGTGGGGTCAGGTTGATGGCTGAACTCGATGATTTGTAGGCCTCTTCCAACCTGAATGATTCTGTGATTCTGCGACGTCTCATTCTGCGCTCATGGCTTGTCTCCAGCATTGCTTGAACTTTACTGCAGTGCAACTGGAAACCATTATTTCTCCATTTATTTGGGGTTTTTTGTTAAGATGGAGTGGTTCAAATGCACTTAGGCCCATGCCCAGGTAAGGCATGAGAAGGCTGGGTGGCTATTCTTCCCTCCTACTGAGTATGGGAAACTTATATGCAAGGGAATAAGACTTCTTGTCGTTAGGGTCAGCAAATGCCGCAAACCTGGGGAGGGTCCAATTCTTCATGATCATTAAGTGATTGTTTGTTTCACCAAGGCATAAATGACCGTGCCTTCAGGACAAGGCTAATAGAAAAAATGCTAATTAGTGCTGCTCAGAAATTTTCCAGTGGAACATTCTTCTGTCAGGAACTCCCCTGGTTAGTCAAAGTTGAAATGTTCCAGAGGAATTTGTTGATTTTGTTGGATATCCAGTGGGCTGAAGTGGCAGCAGGGTAGGGGTCAGGAAAGAGGGAATCCATCAAAACCCTCTTGCTGATCTCTTGCCAACTGATCTGCCTGGCTGCGAGCCTGGTGGCAGTGCTGGGAGCTCCAGTTTGGGGCACTCTGCCATGCTGACTCTGTGCTGATAGACAGTTTCTGAAAACTTCTGGTTCCTGGACAGGAGTGGTAACAGAAAAGCCGAAGAGCTGGTCTCGTCTCCCCAGCTCACTTCCATTGGACACTGGCCTGGGAATATGCCTGCAAAATGACAAAGCAGCTTTTTCAGATGAGACACTTCAGGCAGATAAACTGGACCTTCTTCTTGGGTTCGAAAAGTGAAGACTTGACTTTTGTCCTGGGGTTTTTGGTGGAAGAGGAGGAAGAGCAGCTCATCTGATATTAGCTGTGGTTATCTGGACTCTGGTTTCTACAGGTGTAGCTTCTCCATCCGTGACACGTAAAATTTGTTGGGGGGACTTTCCTTCATCTCACACCGTTCTGCTTTCTGACAGAGTTGGAGGTCACAGCAGCCTGGTCCCGGAATGTGGACATGACTCTTCCAGGTAGACATGGCCCTTCCTGGTGGATGAGACCCTTCCTGGTGAACAGTATCCTTCTTGGTGGGCAGAACCCTTCTTTAGCCAGTAGCAGCTCCTCAGATGCCAGGGCTGGCAGAGCAGGGCTCTAATGATGATCAGAACACTGCAGTAACCAGGACTGAGGATACCCTGAATTGCCAGGCATTAATATTTCATGCATTTCAATATTTAAAGAGCTTGATAAGATAATTTAAGAAACACTGCCACTTTTTAAATTATTTGTAGACAATTTATAACGGAGCAAAACCAGTCGGAATGAACAATATTTTGGCTAGGGCAGACATATGGCCCAGGCAGCTGCCTACATTTATTTAAAAATCAGAGAGAGTACACTTTCCAAATTCTTTGCTAGAAACCTCAGGTCTAACAGGCCAGATTCCCAGCCAGCAGAAGCAAGCAGCCGCCGACTTGATACTGATTACAGTTTTGTTGCAGGAAGCTTTTGCCTTCAGAGATAAAGAGACAGAGGGTTTCCCTGAAAGTTCTGTTTTCAGTGAAAATATTTGCGTTGTCATCTAAACTTGAAAACCACAGCTGGAAAAAAATTAACTGATGGTTCCAAAAAAGAAGGAGGTAAAAAAACCCTAAAACCCCAAACCCCAACCCTGCTGCCTTTTTTTTCTAAATGGATGTGTTTTTCTTGGGGTTGTTTGGCCCAGAGAAGAGAAGGCTCTGGGGAGACCTCATAGAGGCCTTCCAGAACCTGAAGAGGCTACAGGAAAGCTGTTGAGGGACTGTTCACAAGGGTGTGCAGCGACAGGATGCAAGGTAACGGTTTTAAACTAGAACATGATAGATTTAGATCGGGTGTCGGAAAAGAGTTCTTTACAATGAGGGTGGCAGATCATTGGAACAGGCTGCCTAGACTCCGTCTCTGCAGACATTCAAGGGGGTCCCTTCCAACCCAATTTATTCTGTGGTTCTATGAACATTAGTGTAATTGTGTGACGAGATGATGTCCCCTCAGACATGGAGGTGTTTAAGGCCAGGCTGGATGGGGCTCTGGCTAGCCTGGTCTGGGGTGGGGTGCTGAGGGGGTTGGAACTGGATGATGGTTCCTTCCTACCCTGAGTGACTCTGATTCCATAGCTTCCAGTCAGGTGAGCCTGCTCTGGCAGGGGGATTGGACTAGACGATCTTTCGAGGCCCCTTCCAATCCCTGATGATTCTATGATTCTATGTCACTGGTGTGCCCTCTCCCCATGGGATGATTGGTAAATTGCTGGGGGAGTGGAAGATTTGCTCTTCATATGAGAGTGACTCCTTTTCGACAAAACCAGGAGCATGTTGCAACACATTGTATGATTCTATGGTTCTATGATTCTATCGGGGAGGCTTCCAAACCTGCCATAAAAGATGAGCCTCGGAGCAAAGAGTCTTGATACAGTGGGTCCTGGAAAACAGGAGGTGCTGAGTTTATGGTGATAGTTTTCTACACTCATCCCTTGATGGTCCAGAGATGGTTCACCACATTTTCTCCTCTTCCATGACCACCGCTGAGATCCTCTCTGAGTGTTCTGTCTCCTGCCCAAACATCACACTATTCTCTACAACTGTATGAGTCCAGGTAGGGTTATTGGTTGGGTGTGATGATCTTAAGAGTCTTTTCCACTCTGAATGAGTCTGTGATTTTTAACCTGCACTTGACATAAACAAGTTTCACCTGAAGTTGTCTGCATCTCAGGAATCTCAGAGGTCATTTCTAGCTCTCTGGGATCAGGAAGAGGTTTTCCATCCTGTGAGAAGAGGATCATGGCTCTGGGGCTCCCTCTTTTGTGCATCATGACAGGGAGATGGGATTTTGACAACTTTCCTCCAGTGTTTTCGTTTCTGTTCTTCAGCTTGTTGGTGTGATAACATTAATCAGCACTTCTGTGGAAACAGTGCTTTTGGAGCCCGAACATTGTAATCAGGATGAAGAGACATTGATGAATGCTGCTAAAATTAAAGACTCTAAATTCAGCACAATAGCTTTTACTGAGAAAAAGCATTTTGGTCCATAGCTGCTGAGAGCTATGAGCTCCATGCAGGCTTGACACAGCTGGTTGGAGAAGGTGGCACCTCTGTGGGAAACACATTCAGGGATGGCGATTCAAACCCTTCCCTGGACAGTCTGTTCCAAGGCCCGATGACTCTTTCCAGGAAGATTTTTTCTCATGTTCAATTTAAACTTCCCCTTGAGGCCATTTCCTCTTGTCCCGTCACTTGTTACTTGTGAGAAGAGACAGGTGGCCCGTGGATGTACCAGGAAAATATCTATTTGCCTGTAAGCCCATCACAGGTGAAGGGCTTCAGAAGCTTTTAATGGCCTGGGAAACTGAAGCACAAAGCCCTTCCCACCAAAAAGCCTGAGGTGTTTCACCATGTCAGTGCTAGGCAGTAATAAAGCGGCAGGTAGGCAATGGCTGTCAAGGAGAAGCTGCGACTGGCACATCCTAGGGTACAGGAGGGTCATACAGTTTTTCTGAGGGAGAACAGGACCCCACAAGAGCTGACAGCTGTCCTAAAGAGGCTGAGGGTGCTCCTACTGCCATTTTAAAGGGCTGTAATGAGGACTTGCCACCTAATCAGCCCTTAAAGGGTCTGGAGGGCACACAGCTGGGAGCAGTTTGAGTGGAGAAATGTTGAGGGTTCTGCTCACTTTGAATGAGAGATGGATTGACCTGGGACTGCTCTCCAAACACAGGTCTGGGGTCAAGCAGTGATGGGGCTCCAGGAGAGGTGAGCAGGCTGAGGAGCACCAGGGAGTGTGGGATTGTTGGAGCCTTCCCTAAACCAGCCCAAATGATCAGAGCTTGAGTTACCTCACAGACAGCATCTTGATTAATGCCTTCTTTGAACCTGAATTGCCAGGGTGTTCTGGCTTGTAGGAGGTCAATCATCCCTTCTTCTGGGTAGGGAGAACTGAATGTCTTTCCATTGTCTAGTCCAGCATAGACCTTGAGACAGTACAGCCTGATTTTTGAGGCAAGTGGTTATGAGATAGCAGTGAGGAGAGACTTGGGACAGCTGGTTAAACATCTTTTCCAAACTAAGCACAACAGCTTTGGGGCACCTTGAGCATCTCTTTACCCACCTCTCCTCAGGAGAAGTGACAGTTGCTTCAGGTCCCACAAATGGCCTCTCTGGAAAGAGTGAGGAAAGCAGAGGTCCTAACTACTGCGTGTACTTCAACCATTGCTGCTGATATTGTTCATGCACTTCATACACGCAGGGCAGACGCAAAATGCAATTAATATAATTACTGGGTAGCTGTTAATAATTTCTTATGTGTTCTCAGGGGACTGTGAGCAGCCCCATGCTGGTGCAGCAGCAGTCCTACCCAGCACATCTCAGCAATGGTTATGTGTCCTCATGGTCTTTTTTTGTCCTTCCTCAAAATTGTCTGTCCAAAATGCTTCTTTGTAAGTTCTCTGGAGTTAGACTCGCAGAACTCGCAGAGTTAACGTTCGGCCGAGAGGACGTTCGTGGGAGCTCTAACATGGACCTTCACACACAGACCAGTATGATCTCGCAAAAGCCCAAAGCCAAAAGGCCAAATGTTGTTTATTAAACAAAGTCACTAACTTATATAGACTTCCACATAACCTGCCCCACGGGCAATGCTGTTGGACAGACAGCATGCCTCCTATGTTCCTGTTGGAGCAAGCTAGCTGTTGATACACCTGCAGACAGCAGGTAATCCAGCCCTGCACCTTGTGCAATACCTAAAACCTTTCCCTGCTGCGTTTTGCTGTTAAACAAAGTCCTCCAGCGTAAGGACTGGACTGCTCATGCACTTATGTTCCCTTACACTTCTTCCCTTCAGCTAGAGGGCAGAAGGGCAAGAACGGAGAGAACTTTTGCTGCTGCTTCCTTTTGTGCTGTCAGAAACATACCTTGAACACTTCTTTTTTCGTGAGTTGATTTTGGTGAGTACCCAGAAGACCCTCTCCATGAGGCACAGCAGCACTGCCCTAACATGCCCCATCTTTTCTCAAGACATAAAAATGATGTCAACAGCCATAAAAATAAGAAGGCATGCTAGGAAACATTCTTTCCCATAGGGGTGGTCAAATGTGGGCATGGAAGTTCAGAGAGGCTGTAGGTTGTCCATGCTTGGAACCACTCAAACCTCAATAAAAGAAGACCCTAAGCAACCTCCTCCAAGCCTGAGCACAGTTCCTTCCCAATTTTTCTGTGATTCTCTGTATTTTCAGCATTGAAAGGTTTGATAGAGAAGGTTTTCTGAGACTGATGGCTGTTGTTAACCCAGGGCAGAGACCCAGAGCTAAGAGTTTCTATTGTAGGACCAGCTGGCTCCAGATATACAACCATGATGGACACTTTTTAATCTTTGCTCTGTCTGTTGCCTGCTGGTAGTTTAGTATTCAGGACTGGGAGGCAGTGGAGACAGAGACTGATCACTTGGTACTTGTGCAGTGATTGTTATGGATTCATTCATTTAAAGTAATTTGGGGTTTATGTTTCTTGCTTTTGAAAGCTGCTGCTGGATTGTTTAATAACATCACTGCCAGTGATGGCAAAAATAAACACTTGACAGCTCTGGTCTAGCAGTGTCTCATCTGTATGAACTCCTTCTGCGGCATAATAACCTACGCATGCTTGTTGGGAGTATGTGACTGATAAAGTTTCCAAGGTCTTTGATTAATCTTCGTGAGTGGTGTAGGAAAGATTGCTTGTGCCCATCACAAGCAATCCCCACTCTGCTCTCAGTGGCAGCCATTGGCACCGGGGTCACCAAGCAGTTCCTGTTCAAGCCCTTTTAGTTTCATTTCCTTATAACTTTCTGAGACATTCCCTCATAGGGGTGGAACTCCCTGTGCTGAGCCTGCACCTGGAGATGCTTTAGAAAGCTGTAATTTGGGAGGGCAGGCAGAGGCAGTATTCCCTCTTTCTCCTGGGAGGCAAGGGCAGCAGCATAACATTTGCAGAGCGACCTCAAAGTCCTCTTTCTCTGCAAAATGTTGAGTAGAACCCTCAGCTGAAGGAGCAGGCTGCAGCAGGCTTACACAAGAGAAATATGGGAACAAGTGTGAGCTCAAAGAACTTGTATGGGAAGTGGTTTAGTATTGCTCCAGCCCAAGGCTCCTTTCCTGTTATCAGATGTGGGTTGCATCACTCCCCAGGCATCATCCCCAGGATAGGGCATCTTCAAGAGAGTACAAAAGCCTCCAAAAAAATGCCTGGACCTCCCTGATACTAATAGGTTTTCTGTTTTCCATGAATACCCGTGCCCTGCCCGTGGCATCTGAAAAATCTTTTAACAGGGGCTTCCGGAGCAATGACTCTGCTGGAGGTAACAAGCGCTGCCTCACTCCCTGCCTTGTAGTGGTTGGGGTAGGGGTCCATGGTGCTTTCCAAAGCTCTGTTTGCTTGGTGCCACCCTACATACCTTGTCTGCTGTGTGGCAGGAGGTGAGGGATACAGGGCAGAGACATGCTGCTGCAAACGTAGGTGTTAAATGTAGGAGCATAAGAGCAGGAGTTAGGAAGCATCTCACTGTGTGTGAGTCTGACAGGGCTGAGCCCAGAGGTTTATCCAGACGGGCTCTTATTCCAGCATCCTGCCTTGGGTATGTTGTTTCTACTAATGAAGATTACGCTAATTAACAAAAGCTCTTTATAAAAGTTATCTCATGTTTTAGAGCAGTCCTCAGTACCTCCCAAGAGCATTCATGTCTTCAGGACTGCTTTAGAATTTTTTTTTTTATTCTAACCTTATTATTGTGCCATGCTCTGAAAAAACTCCACTGGCAGAGGCGTTTCTCTCCCTGTCCACTCCTCACATCTCTGCCTGGTTAACAGCACTGCTGCTCCATGCCTCCTTGGTGTCATCTCCTGCCTTGGAGGACATCAGAGTGCACAGGCAGCTGAGGATACATGGACAAGCGCCAAGGAAGGAAAATGGAAAGAATTAGTTGCTATGGTTCATTAAGTACAGCAACATACTGAGGCCTGGCTGGAACAGCTGGCTTTTAGATAACTACAGGCATTTTAAGGCCACCTTCTTGCAGAGTTAAGTAGCCTGTTGTAATCCTTGATGGTCTGTCAGGTGGAGGCCACTGGCTGTTTTGCTGTATAGTATGGAATCACAGACTGGGTTGGAAGGGACCTCAACGATCATGTAGGTCCATTCCAATGCCATGGCCAGGATCACCTCTCACTAGATGAGGTTGCACAGAGCACAACATCACGTGGCTGGTCCAAGTGGATTCCTGGAAATGCTGATGGGAAGACATCTGTGGTGCCTCTGGGCCAAGAGGTGCTTTAGTGAGGAGTGTGACCTTGTATATAAAATGCCTGTGATTCTTCACTCTGTCCTGTTTTGGCATTTGTGGCTGCCTGTACAGTCAGAGAACCTAAACAGAACCTGCCTCCTAGGGATCCCATGTAGGCAGCTAGAGGGCAGGTACCAAAAAACCTCCACTGGTGCCCAGTGGGTTTATGACCATGGATTAGTCCTTCTGGAAACCCAAGTGACCACGTAGCACATTCTCTTCTACAGCATCATCTTTGCTAGCTCAGATGAGAAGATGCAACATCTTCAGACGTGGGTTTAGCAAGACAACAGAGAATCTGAATAAACTCTACACTTTCGGCAGTGGGATTGTGCTTTCAGCTAAACTCTAGCCTTCGCTTAAAGTGTAGTGAGATCTTCTGGATTAAAATTGTCTTTTGAAGTGCATGTTGCTATTTGTAGTGGCCTAAGCTCTTAAGGTTGCCAAAAGTGCAATATTTTGTGTTAAAAACATCCACATCTGTGCTCCCAGGTATCTGGTGAGAGTCTTTCAATCTCTTTAACTCCGTTGCTGAGCTAAACTGCAGTTTGCCCCTGCTAAAGCTTCTTATTTGCCTGGAAATGAGTCAACTGGTGCCATGACAAGCATGGGAGCAGCCGGTGTGCTGCTGGCGTCAGCTGCAGTGTCTCCATAGAAGGGACATATGTTCTCCAGTGCTTCCACTTCATTCACTGCTCCCTTATTAACTTTTATGTTATGGTGTGGGTTGTTTTTCCCTTAAATTGAGAACTTAGACTTTTTGAGGGTTATTTTTTCATTTTCTCCTATCTGTGGGGGTGAGGAAGGGGCAGATATCAGGAGATAGAAACTTTCCTTGATGAAACTAATGAGGTCTTTCATGTCCTACCTAAGAACAAAATAGGAATGAGGAGATCCATAACATGAGCTTATGGAACGATCTTAATGACTGGCAGGTTGTTAAATTTACATCTCTGCTCTCTGGTAAAGAGGGAGGAAAATTGGATGGAGCTACGTTAGGCTGGTGAATACATCTCCAAAGACTGCAGAGTCCTCAGCTTTGCTCAGAAATATTCTGCAGACTTGGTGGTGGCACTGGGTGCTATAGATCTACCAGGCATATTAGGAAGAAATTATAATAAGGATCAGAATTAGTGGGGCTGCTGTGAGAATATGAAATGGAGCTGTGATCAAGCTAGAGAGTAATAAATGTTTTAAAAGGTAGAGGAGGAATAAATGACAATTTTGTCCATAGGTAGTGTTTGCCTGTGGAACCTCCTGCATGTCTGTGGAAGGGATGTAGGAGAAACTTGCTGCTGATACAGACCTGTTCTAGATGTCCAGCTGACTGAAGAGCTGAACAATGATCTTTCAAATAAAAAATCATATTATTTAAGAGCAAAATCATATCTGTGTGTGGTGGGGGGATCCTTCAATGTGCTCTTGGTCTCAGAATGATCATGTACCACTCACAGAGGATCTGAGGGTTTGTGGGACACCACATGTAGCTCTGAAAAGATGAACTCCCAGCTCAGCATGGTCAAAGAGACAATTGGTAACGGTTAGGGAAAACACTCACATAACAGCAGGCAGCATTGCTATCCCACAGTATAAGCTCCACGTTGAGCCTCAGGCTTTGTGTGCTCTGTCCCAGGGAACGTTGTGGGGACAGTGAAGGGGCATGAAAAGGGGATCTGTAACCCAGGTAGGGGTGTATGCTCTTCTTAAAGAGTTCAAATACAACTGGAAAGGAAAGAACTGAAAGGGCTGTGATGAATTGCGATTAAGAGAGCAGGGAAACAGGAGATGCATTTTCTCACAACTGAAAAGAGTTCCAAGACTATTTAAAAGGAATGCTGAGACAGACTCAAGTAAGGATCCATTTGCCTGGTTCCTTGATTGTGTAATGAAGCTGTGGAACACCCTGCCAAGAGATGCTGAACAGACAAAAAACTTAAAGGAGAGGTACTTTTTTTAATATTAAAAATTGAAGTCCTTTCATGGGGGGACTTTGGGACTTCCCCTCCTCATGGGACTTCAGTTTTCCCAATAAAATACAGTAAGGAGAGAACAGTCCTGGAGGTTCCTGGAGTGTGTGTAAAATAACTTCCTGACACAACTGGTGAGAGAGCCAACCAGGAAAGTTGCCCTTTTGTACCTGCTTTTTGTGAGCAGGGAAGACCTTCTGGGGGAAGTAAATGTTGGAGGTCATCTAGGGCACAGTTATCATGAGATGATTAAGTTTTCAATCCTTGGAGAAACAAGGAGAGGGATCAGTAAAACTGCTACCTTAGACTTCCAGAGGACAAACTCTGTCTCAACATTGGAAAGAGGGGCAAGTGCCTCAGGAAGTGTTTAAGTATATTGTAAGGTCGTGTAGCAAGAAAGATGCAGAAGTCCAGTTAAGCTTAATCTGGCCAACTTTGTTAAGGGTAATAAAAAGTGCTTTTATAAATACATTAATAACAAAAGGAGGGCCAGGGAAAATATCTACTCCTTATGGGATGAAGGGGAGAACATAATAACTGAAGACAGGGAAAAGGCTGAGGTACTTAACACCTTCTTTGCCTCAGTCTTTAACAAAAGTCTTGGCCATCATCAAGGTAACTGGGCTCCTGAGTTGGTAGATAGGGATGGGGAGCAAAATACCCCTCTTGTAATCCGGGAGGAAGTAGTTAGTGACCTGCTGTGCCACTTAGATCCTAACAAGTCTGTGGGTCTGGATGTGATTCATCGCAGGATGCTTAAGGAATTGGTGCAAGAACTGGCTAGGCCACTCTTGATCATTTATCACTGGTCCTGGATAACTGGGGAGGTCTCAGATGACTGGAGGTTGGCCAGTGTGGTACCCATCCACAAGAAGGGCTGGAAGGAAGATCTGAGGAACTCTAGGTCTGTCAGCCTGACCCTGGTCCTGGCAAGGTTATGGAGCAGATCATCCTGAGCAGCATGTACAAGGCAACCAGGGGATCAGGCAGAGCCAGCATGACTTTAGGAAAGGAAGGTCCTGATTAACCAATCTGATCTCAATTTACAGTTGGGTGACCCACCAAGTGGATGAGGGGAAGGCTGTGGATGTGATCTACCTAGACTTCAGCAAAGCCTTTGACACAGTCCCTCACAGCATCCTCCTGGAAAAGCTGGCAGCCCTTGGTTTGGATGGGTGCACCCTCTGCTGGGTTAAAAACTGTTTGGATGACCCAGCACAGAGAGTGGTTGTGAATGGTGCTGCATCCAGTTGTGGTCCAGTGACCACTGGTGTCCCCTAGGGATCAGTACTGGGCCCAGCTCTATTTAACAGCTTTATTGATTACCTGGATGAGAGGATCCAGTCTACCCTTAGTAAATTCATCAATGACACCAAGTTGAGGCAGAGTGTCGAACTGCTGGAGGGGAAGAAGATGCTGCAGAGAGATCTGGACAAGCTGAGGTAGTGCGCAGAGGCCAGTGGGATGAGGTTTTTAGCAGGGATCTACACTTCGGCCACAATATCCCCCTGCAGCTACTGACCAGGGGAGGAGTGTCTGGAGAGCAGCCTGGCAGAGAGGCACTTGGCAGTACTGGGTGACGATTGACCACGAGCCAGCAGTGTGCTCAGGTGGCACAAAGGCCAATGGCATCCTGGCTTGTATCAGGAATAGTGTGGCCAGCAGGACTAGGGATGCAATTCTCCCCCTGTACTGGGCACTGGGTGAGGTCTCCCCTCAAGTACTGCGGACAGTGCTGAGCACCTCACTTCAAGAAAGAGATTGAGGTGCTGGAGCAGGTCCAGAGGAGAGGAACGAGGCTTGGGAAGGAACTGAAGGGAAAGTCTTATAAGGAGAGGCTGAGAGAGCTGGGATTTTAGCCTGGAAGAGACTCAGGGAGACCTTATCACTCTCTATAACTACCTGAAGGGAAGTTGTAAACAGGTGAGGGTCGGGCTCTTCTCACAGGCAACTAGTGATAGGGCAAGAGGGCAAGGCCTGAAGCTGCACCAGGGGATATTTATGTTGGATGTTAAGAAGCCCTTCTTCACAGAAAGGATGGTTCGACATTGGACTGCCCAGGAAACTGATAGAGTCCCCACCCCTGGAGGTGTTAAAGGAAAAACTGGACATGGCACTTAGTGCCATGGTCTAGGTTGTGGTGATGTTAGATCATAGGCTGGATTTGATAATCTTAGAGGTCTTTTCCATCCTCAATAATTTTGTGATTCTGTTATTCTGTAGGTGATCCTGCTCTGGCAGGGTGAGTGCACTAGATGATCTTTCAAGGTCCCTTCCAATCTCTAACATTCTGTGATTCTGTGTGTGACTCTGTGAAATTAGAAAACTCTTCCTGAGTTATCTGTCAGAGGTTGTTTACCATGGTCATATATCATCCACACCTATGAGCTCAGATGCTAGGCAAATATGGCAAGGAAGAAAAGTTTATGTGGTGTCTCCTCCAGCATATGTCCCTGATAGCGTGTGATCCCATGGAATGGATTCACAGCAATGAGCATGTTGGAGCCCTGTTTTGGTTAGATTCTCGATGTGAATTCTGCCAAAGCATAAGAAGTTCTACCTCACAGAAATTTCTTTACTGTGAGGGTGACGGAGCATTGGAACAGGCTGCCCAGAGAGGTTGTGGATTCCCAGTCTCAGGAGACTTTACAAACCCACATGGATGTTTCTATGTGACCTGAACTAGAGGATCTTGCTTTGTCAGGGGCGTTGGACTAGATGATTTCTAGAGGTCCCTTCCAAACCCTATGATTCTGTGATAATGACAACAGATTCTATGATTCTGTGATAATGACAACACGCCAGTCACAGTCAGGTATTTGCCATAGACTTGAGACTGTCTCAGTCTGGTTTCTTCTATATAACCTCAAGAGATGAAGTACAAGGTGTCTTGCAGTCTGCATTCTCCACGTGTGCCCCTGAGGGATTTGGAACAAGGATGTGAAGTGGGATTTAGTGATTCCGATGAGTGTCCTCAAACTCAGTGGTATCTCCGAGTGTGGGATCCTACCGTGGGTATTTTTTCCTGAGCCTGGGTATCTTCCAGAGTGAAAAAGCACTTTGCACGTTGTGAGCTACTCCAGCAGTGATTGCTTTCACTGTTGGAGTGAAAGTGTGAAAATTTCTTTCTATTCCTACTGCTTGCTAATCCTGTTTTGGCTGGTGCGGCCCCTGCACAGCGCTCTCACCATGGGATGTGTTACTCAGGAGCTAACCATACTGGTGCTGACATCCAGGAAGTTCTTTGAGCTGTTTCGTGAAGAGCTTCACTTGCAAAGCAAACCTGGAGAACCTGCATTGTGTGATGGTTTGGAAAAGAGCAAAACCCCGGCTTGTTCATTTTATCCCTCTGCTCGACATGAACAGCTTTGCCTTTTGTATATTTAGCAGTCTTCATCCTGAGAAGTTTTAAGAGCCAGGGTTTCTCAAAACAAGCCAAAGTCCTGCTATTCAGCATGATGTGAATATGTTGGAGATACCTCCAGCCTGTCCTTGCTCTTCTTGGTACTGGCAGATGAGTCAGGAGTGGATACAAAGGTTGAGGAAGTTACCTGACTGTTTAAAGAGGAAACAGAGGGAAGGATGGAGGTGGCAGGTGAGCTCAAAAATGAACTGTGGAGGAGCCCAGCACCAGCTTCTTTAAAAGAAAGGTCAAGTCTGAGAAGGCAGACTCTGGCAATTCCTTCAGTGTGGGAGAAGATGAGTTCAGGGAGGGCTTTCAGAAGGTGGAGACTTGTGTAACTCTGAGGGAGGAAATTGTTATTTAACACCTTGGAGATGCAGGAGATGAAATCTGATTGCTCAGTGCTGCAAACCCCTAACTTTGTGGTTTAAGGAATTTAGTCTCAGGCTCTCAATGCACAGGTGAGGGTATGTGAGCCTGTGCCACTTCAAAGTTTTTTCTCCCCATAAACCTGTCAGAGAGTCCCTGTTTCATTCCCTGGAGCTGAATCCCTATTATAGCTTCCATTTGGTAAAATGGGAATAATATCACTTTGGTTGGTAGTAGTGTGGTGGAAAGAGGTGAGTTTGTGGTGAAGGACTATGAGGACAATCCCTAGATGCAGGGGAAATGAGCAATTTTGTCTGCAAAGAAGGGTTTGTGTTGTGATATGTACCCTCTAAAATCATTGATGATGCAAGGTGTTAAGTTTTAAACTGGAGGAGAGACTTTCATCTGTTTTGTCTGAACAAGAGAAAATTCCTGTGAATAAAATCTATGCTTCAGTTAAAAACAAAAAGCATACTGAAAGCATATAATACTTGCAGAAGGTGGTGACTTTGTGGTTGGACAGACCTGCAGATTAATTTCTGGGGATATTTTTTTAATGGAACTATGAACCGGGATTGACACCAATTTCCACAAGCAATTTAACTGAAAATAGAATCACAGAATCATTAAGCCTGGAGGAGGTCTCCAAGATCATCCAGTCCAACGATCAACCCAACCCCACCATGCCCACTAAACCATGTTTCCGAGGGACACATCTACTTGCCTTTTGAACATCTCCATGGATGATGACTCCATCATCTTCCTGGGAAGCCTGTTCACCCTAGGTATAAGGAAGGTTAAACACTTTCAGAATACTGAAATATCCCTTATCTTCATGGTACAATAATTTATTATCAAGTCCGGCATCTGGAAACAGAGGAACACATTGTGCTGCTTCTGCTTTTCTGTTTATGGACTCTGATTTCTCCCTAGTAGCTGTTCCATATGGCTTATTAATTTTACTACCTTTCCATATTAATAGCATGCTTGCTTTCTGACATGTATTTCTTATGAGAGCCGTCAATTCCTCTTATCCTCACCGCTGAACCAGCCTAGCAAACGTGTTTATGTGCTGGATCAGACGCCAGTCCTCCAGAGCAAAATGAAACTAAACTTAACCACAGCTGGTGTGAGAATAAAAATGCTGATCCCGTGTTCTCTTGGCAACAGATTGCCTCAGTCCCCACAGAGCCCTGTGGAGCAGAGAGCTGAGCCCAGGACAGCAAAAGGACAAGGACCAGGGCACAATACTGTGTGGCAGAAGGAAAGGAGACTTTCAGTGTCCCACTGGCCTGGAGGAGAGGATTCCTGTTTCCCCGTGGGGTTATTGTGTTAACCATACCCGTGGACAAAGCAAATTACTCCCAAACTACCCTGGATTTCAGTCTAGTCTCACACTTTGTTAATGGTCTGGGCTCTTTCGAGCACAGAATTGTGAGATCTTTGCAGACATCATTCTAGCAGAGCTCCTTTGCAGCACAGTGATTACAGTGGTTGAGACAGACAAATGTGATCTTGAAGGGCACTAACAAGACAATTTAGCTCAATACCAAAGAAAGTGCGTTTGGAAACCAATTCGTGAAATGAGAATGGCAAGAGACATTGTGTGAGTGTGTGTCTTTGTGCCTGGCTTGCTCGGCATTGTCTGGCTTTTCTTCAGCAAAACTTTTAGCAGTGAGCTCAGCGACACTGATGTGGACTTGGAAGTCTCTGCTGTGACAGATGCTCTTATGTGCTTATACCGAAAGGCTGGGAGTTCAAGTGTATTTTGCTGTCCAGTATTTTTATAGAGGAAGTGAAAATGTTCTGACCACACTTAGCAGTATCAAGAGGAATATGTGAATCCATCATGGGGATGTAGATAAAGACTTCTCACTACATTTTGCACGAAGCAGAGAGCAGATCCTTTACAGAGCAGCAAAACAGACAGAGTTAGGTTGAACTTGGGGTCTGGCCCAACAAAGGAGTTTATTATCCTTGTTTTCCAGGTGTTTACATGATCCCATCAGCAACGAGCACAGAAGAGAAATGTGCCACCCGTTCTTTGTAAGCAGGGAACTCATCTGGAATAATTTTCTCATTGGCTCTTCTCTAACCTTTGCTGGCTCTGGAACTTTCCTAAACTCGTTCTGTGCTGGTTTATGGGAATGTGGTGTGTTTCACTGGCATTTGTGCAAGATGAACCCACTCTTACAGGCTTGGCACATACACCAGCTCTTCCCTCCTCCTGGAGCTCCCACTGCACAGGCTGCACTCCCCTCTGCTGGAAGGAAACTCGGAGGTTGCCACTGAAAACAGAAACCATCTTGCTCTTCACCAAGGGAACTTTTTTCTCAGTGAAGGCTGGGTGTGAGGTGGAAGATGCTGCGTTTTGTCCTTGATGATGCACATACGTCGTTTAGCCATGGTGTTTGCTGCTGTGGATCTCCTGCTCTTGCAACCATGAGGTTTTTACTTCTAAAATTCTGTGTTTAACCCAGTGTTTTGTCATGCTCCGTCTGAGCGCCCAGCACACATCTCTAGGCAGCGGGATGCAGGACTCCCACATCTCTGCCCTTACATAATTCTTCTTGCTCATACGCATTATTATACCACTATCCAAACTGTGATTTAAAAAAGGATTTCTTGTGATTTGTCTCCTCAATGCATCTGAATATGTTTGGAGCTGCAGTGCCCCAGGATCTAAACCAGCATGAGTCAGTGCTAGAGAAGATAGAGACATATCCAGGAGTCCTTGCTTTAAATTCTCCATAAACTCTCATTTACATCAGGAAAAATGTGATGTCACCGAAACTTATCCAGTTCTCAGATACTGGGCTCGCAGCAGGTCTGATGACTCCAGCAAGGCACACCAGGCGGTGTTGTCAGTGCCGAACACTGTAGACTTGTCCCTTGCTGTGACCATGCTCACCATAACTGCTAAGGTAAAGACCTCCCTGATGCATCCAGGTTTTGAGGACCATCCATTGCTTTGCTGACTCACCACTCACTGCTTTCACATCTGCCTTTTCTGTGATCATAGCTGGTCACGGACTGAGCACAGCTCAAAATCCTGTGCAGGGTTGGATGCTAAAGAAGAATCGTAAAATCATAGAATCATAGAATCTTTAGGGATTGGAATGGACTTTGAAAGATCTAGCCCACCCCCCCTGCCACAGCAGGATCACCTAGACCAAGTCACACAGGAACACATCCAGGCGGGTTTTAAACATCTCCAGAGGAGACTCCACAACCCCCCTGGGCAGCCTGCTCAGTGCTCCATCACTCTTACTGTGAAGAAGTTCCTTCTGATATTTCTATGGAACCTCCTGTGTTGAGTGTAAATTGTATACAAGCATGCCCAAGCTCCGCTATCTGACCAGAAAGATCTGTCTCTTCCTTGTGGGATACAAATGGAAAATTGCATCAGGACAGTGTGATTGGGATTTGAAACTGGTGGCTAAATGTTGAGTAACTAAGTCTAGTTGAGTAACTAAGTCCCTGCCCATTGTCCTTCAATGGCTACTGATGGGAAGATAGTGTCTTGTCTCCAGGGTGATGTGATGTAGCCAGACGCTGAAACTTTCTGAAGCTTTCCTTAGTGCCCTGCAAATTATTGATGGCACTGAGATAATTATGGAGGGATTTCTTTGCCCTGTGTTGACTTTCAGAACTTTGACTGGTTTGGTGAATGGGACACACATGGCACTTTGCTCCTGAGCCATTGTGATGTTGCCTTGGAAAGGGTTACTTTGGGGAAAAGAGCAAACAGAGTTAATCCTATGAGGAAACCACATTTGGAGTGTTAATTCACTTACTAAAGCAGAGCCAGTGCTTAACTTTCCTTCAACACAGTATTAGAGGGAAGTGAATAAATTATTGCATGAACTATCTCCAACAAAACTTCCCTGAGGCTTATGTCATCCTGCTCTTTTGAAATGGATGATCCTGCCGTGCTCAGATAATGCATTTACAAGGCTTTAAAAAATATTTAAGGGGAAACTTTGTAGGTTCCCTATTTTCAGTTAAACAAAGCATTGACTTCTTGTAGAGAAGCTAAGAAGCACAAAATCTCCTGGTTCAAAATAATTTGGGAAACTTGTTCCCAGTTCCAAACAGCCCCTTCTATTCTTCAACCTGATTTTTTTTTTCTGTGATGTAATGATTTATTTTTCTTTCTGGAGGTTATTTGGGATGAAGGTCCTGTGACCTAGGATGTGGGTTGCTGGTTGCTGTAAGGTATGTGTGGTGCTGAGGAAAGGCTTTCTAATCTTGTTTTACAGAGACCCATCAGTGCTGGTGGGAAGAACTGCTGGAGATGTGTAACCTCCTGTCACCAACACCAGGTCAGGGTGTCTGCACCTTTGTCACAACTCAACAACAAAACCTCAAGTGATGCAGATTCTTCAACTTCTCTGGTGACCCAGATCCCAAGGAAAACATTTCTCTGAATGTCCAGCATGAACCTGCCAGGCTCTACCTTTTCATCGTTGCATTTGAAGAGTGTGGGTGATTGTAGAGATAGGTGTTGATCTCTTCTCATAAGTGACAGGACAAGAGGAAATGGCCTCATGTTGTACCAGAGAGGTTTAGATTGTGGGTAAGGTGGTGAATGTTGCCTCGTCCGGAAGTTTTGTTCTTTTTCTGCAGCTATAGAATTTCCAGCTCCTACTCATAAAGGGCAGCTCCAAAACTGACAATAAGGTTTTGCTCCAAGCCTCAAATGGTGCAACTCTGCATGTGCAGATTGAGGGTCACAGAATCATAGAATCATCATGGCTGGAAAGGACCTCCAGGGTCATTGAGTCCAACCTTTTCTCCTAGTGTCTAACCGCTAGACCATATCTCTAAGCACCGCATCCACCCGTTCCCTAAACACCTCCAGGGACAGTGACATCACCACCTCCCTGGGCAATACATTCCAGCACCTAATCACCCTCTCAGTAAAGAACTTCCTTCTAACATCCAATCTAAACCTCCCCTGATGCAATTTGAGGCCATTTCTCCTCATCCTATCATCACTAATTTGAGAGAAGAGACCAACACCAGCCTTGCTACAACCTCCTTTAAGGTAGTTGTAGAGGGCAATAAGGTCTCCTCTCAGTCTTCTCCAGACTAAACAACCCCAGCTCCCTCAGCCTCTCCTCATAGGGCATGCCCTCCAGCCCCTTCACCAACTTGGTTGCCCTTCTTTGAACTCATTCCAGCACCTCAATATCCTTCCTGCACTGTGGTGACCAAAACTGGATACAGTACTCGAGGTGCGGTCTCACAAGTGCCGAGTATAGGGGCACAATC